>WNGS01007853.1:53493-83892 GCA_020271785.1 Procambarus virginalis
ATATATATATATATATATATATATATATATATATATATATAATATATATATATATATATATATATATATATATATATATATATATATATATATATATATATATATATATATATATGCGTGTGTGTGTGCCTCTCATTGAATATGTCCGCATATTCTGTATTTACTATCTTCTGATTTAGAGCTTCTATCCCTCTAACTGTTTTCTTAGCATTAATGCTTAGCTGAAAGATATCTCCAAAACTCATTTTCGTAATTCAAGGTGAAGAAAAAAGTGAATTACTTTAGAATGTATTACACTTATTTGTTCAATTTGCACAACGTTTCGAACCTCCATGGTTCATTCTCAAGTGAAAAGAATTTTCAGAACTGGTTGATTTATACCGTACTGGGTCAGGTGATAAGACAATAATGGTAAAAACATGGGGGATACATTAGGATAAATTGGAGGTGAAGCACATAAGAACATAATAATAAAGGTAACTGCGGAAGGCCTATTGGCCCATGCAAGGCAGCTCCTCGCTACGTACAAAGATTAATCAGGTGTAATTGGCCTGTTATGTTGAACAATGTCTTCTGTGTTGGCATCGTTATATTCTTGTCTTGTCCTTACTCTCATGGTGGGTAGAGTAAATAGTTCCGTAATTTGGGTGTTCATGGTAGGTTGTTCTATTCATATGTGAATTGCTTCAAGAATTTGTAATCTTCTTGCATATTGGGTTTTGTCTATTATACAGGTATTTTTGTTCAACATTTCTCTTGTTAGGTTGATGTCATGGGTTTGTCCTATGTGATTCCTGGGGGCACCGGATTGAAGATGGCATGTCAAACGCCTCGTCAGCTTGGTCGACGTCATACCTATTTACTTAGATTGAAGGTTACATCCTTCGTTGGGGCAAGTGTACATGTATAGAACGCTTGACTGCTGAAGAGAGTTCTCCATCGGCTTCGGGCTGTTTTTGATAAGGATTCCGAAGTCTTCTTCGTTTTGTAGAATATGATCAGGTCTATGTTTTGATTAGGTGTAATGCTTTTTACTCCTTTATGGATTATTTCTTTCATTATTCTTTCCTATTTTATATGTTCACTGTGCATGATTGATTTGTAATATAATTTTATTGGAGGTATTGTGGTTTCGGTTCTAAGTTCATGCTTATACCATCGGTCCAAGTGTCTTCTTATAGCAGCGTTTATTTCCGCGTTGCTATATCCGTTGTTCACCAATACCTGAGTTACTTTTTCAAACTCTCTACTCACGTTACACCATTCGGAGCAGTGGGTAAGCGCTCGACGAATATAAGCATTGAGAACACTGGCTTTGTATCTTTGGGGGCACTCACTTCTACCATTATCTTGAGATGATTTCAGGGCTTTTTAGTTTCCCCGAGGCCCGGTCCTCGAACAGGCCTCGACCCCCAGGAAGCAGCCCATGACAGCTGACTAACACCCAGGTACCTATTTTATTGCTAGGTAATAGAGGCATAGGGTGAAAGAAACTCTGCCCATAGTTTCTCGCCGGCGCCTGGGATCGAACCCAGGACCTCAGGATCACAAGTCCAGCGTGCTGTCCGCTCGGCCAACCGGCTCCCCGTGACAAGTGGTCTTGGTGTACAGGATATGCCGTGCAGGCATAATCCTATGTTGGTGGGCTTAGTATATACGTTGGTGCTTAAAGAGGTTCCTGTTTTTGTTATTAGTACATCCAAGAATGGCAGACTGTTATTTTCACTATTTTCATGTGTAAATCGGAGTACTGACTCTCTCTCTAGATGGCTTTTTAGGTCAATTAGTTCATCTGAGTCTTTTACTGTGACGAATATGTCACCTACATAACGGCAAAATTAACAGTTGGTTTTTGTCTGCTACTGAAGACTCTGTTTTCGATGGTTCCCATATAAAAACTTAGCAAATAAAACTCCCCTAGTGTGGAGGGCTCTAGTGTGGAGAACTCCATTACAATATATATATATATATATATATATATATATATATATATATATATATATATATATATATATATATATATATATATATATATATAATATATATATATATATATACATATATATATTGGTATATTTTGGTAGCAGTCTTTCCTGTAGACATATATTATTAAATATGACCGAAAAAGTAAGATTAATAATTCTAACACGAATTTTCTCGATTTTCCTTATGTTCCTTTTTACTGGTGACAGTAAATGAAAAATCAATTCTCCAAAATTTATTTTTATTTCTAGTCTGACGCGACACTTGAGCGCGTTTCGTAAAACTTATTACATTTTCAAAGACTTTAGTTTATCCACACACAACTTATGCCTGAAACAACATTGGCTCTTATACCTGCATTTGGGTGAGGTGATGTAATACAATAGTGGGGTGAAAAACAAACTTCCAACAAAACACAGAACACAGTATAATGGGTATAGATTTGCAGAAGTTGGGTACAAATAGAACTGCAGAAGGCCTATTGGCCCATATTTCTTGATGTTTCTATATTGGAGCGGAGTCTTGAAGTGGGTAGAATATAGTTGTGCGTTAATTGGCTGTTGATTGCTGGTGTTGACTTCTTGATGTGTAGTGCCTCGCAGATGTCAAGCCGCCTGCTGACGGTGTATCTATCAATGATTTCTGTGTTGTTTGTTAAGATTTCTCTGGTGATGGTTTGGTTGTGGGAAGAGAATATATGTTCCTTAATGGAGCCCTGTTGCTTATGCATCGTTAAACGCCTGGAAAGAGATGTTGTTGTCTTGCCTATATACTGAGTTTTTTGAGGCTTAAAGTCCCCAAGTGGGCATTTGAAGGCATAGACGACGTTGGTTTCTTTCAAAGCGTTCTGCTCCGTGTCTGGAGAGTTTCTCATGAGTAGGCTGGCCGTTTTTTTGGTTTTATAGTAAATCGTTAGTTGTATCTTCTGATTTTTGTCTGTAGGGATAACATTTCTATTAACAATATCTTTCAGGACCCTTTTCTCCGTTTTATGAGCTGTGGAGAAGAAGTTCCTGTAAAATAGTCTAATAGGGGGTATAGGTGTTATATTAGTTGTCTCTTCAGAGGTTGCATGGCGTTTCACTTTCCTTCTTATGATGTCTTCAATGAAACCATTGGAGAAGCCGTTGTTGACTAGGACCTGCCTTACCCTACAGAGTTCTTCGTCGACTTGCTTCCATTCTGAGCTATGGCTGAGAGCACGGTCGACATAAGGGTTAATAACACTCCTCTTGTACCTGTCTGGGCAGTCACTGTTGGCATTTAGGCACATTCCTATATTTGTTTCCTTAGTGTTTCCACACTGCAGTCTGTGGTAAGGTAAGGTAAGACACACAAAACACAAAAGATAAACAATGACATTTAATTACTCTAGAAAACAAATTTAAACAAAGACAATTCCTTGGCTGAACAACATGCAAGATTAACAAGTCAAAAAGAACCAACATAAAAATGAATTACGTTAACAATAAGACGAAAATGAAATACAAGTGAAATATAAAATGGTCAATATATAAAATGGTGCTGGGAATATATGAGCAAGCTAACAACCGCTATTTGATCACACGAGGTGAATCAACTAGGTGTTCTCAGCTATAGGGCACAAGATATTCTGACGAGGAACAGCTCGTGGACGCCAATGTTGACTTGACGACGTGCGTGAGTGGTGAAGAGCTGGGGTAGCGAGATCCTGAACAGCCAATGAGAATGCAGGCAGTCCCACAGCTGGAAGTTTGCTAGTGAAGTGCAGTCGGCGAGGAGTGTGAGGGGGGAGGGGGTGCAGGTGTGTGTGGCTGTCTTGATATACGTTTTTCTACTGTAGAATGTATCTTGAATGTTGAGTATGGAACGTGACGAGAGCAGGAAAGAGCAGGCTAAATCTCTTGAAAGAGATTATCGTCACAATATATATATATATATATATATATATATATATATATATATATATATATATATATATATATATATATATATATATATATATATATATATATATATATATATATATATATATATTAGTATATTTTGGTAGCAGTCTTTCCTGTAGACATATATTATTAAATATGACCGAAAAAGTAAGGTTAATAATTCTAACACGAATTTTCTCTATATTTCTTATGTTTCTTTTCACTGTCGATGGCAACTGAAAAATCAGTTCTCCAAAATTCATTTTTATTTCTAGTCTGACGCGACACTTGAACGTGCTTCGTAATAACTTATTACATTTTCAAAGACTTTAGTTTACACACACACAACTATAACCTGCAACAGATTTCTTACTATGCTATAATTCAAAAGGCTTTTCATTTTATATACCTGCATTTGGGTGAGGTGATATGTTACAACAGTTTTGGATGAGGTGAAAACAAAACTTTCAACACAGGATAGAACATGAAATATGGGGTAATATTTTGGGTAAAGTTTAAGGGGAAGAATGGAAGTAACTGCAGAGGTCCTATTGGCCCATATTTCTTGATGCTTCTATATTGGTGTGGAGTCTTGAATTGGGTAGAATATAGTTGTGTATTAATTGGCTGTTGATTGCTGGTGTTGACTTCTTAACGTGTAGTGCCTCGCAGATATCAAGCCGCCTGCTATCACTGTATCTATCGATGATTTCCGTGTTTTTTGTAAAGACTTCTCTGGTGATGGTCGGGTTGTGGGAAGAGATTATATGTTCCTGTTGCTTATGCATCGTTAATCGTCTGGAAACAGATGTTGTTGTCTTGCCTATATACTGAGTTCTTTGAGGCTTACAGTCCCCAAGTGGGCATTTGAAGGCATGACGACATTGATCTCTTTCAAAGCGTTCTGCTTTGTGTCTGGAGAGTTTCTCATGAGTATGTTGGCAGTTTTTCATCTCTTTCAAGCTGTGGCTGAGAGCACGGTCGATATAAGCGTTAACAATACTCCTCTTGTACCTGTCTAGGCAGTCACTGTTGGCATTGAGGCACATTCCTATGTTTGTTTCCTTAGTGGAGAGAAGGAAACACTAAAGAAACAAACATAGGAATGTGCCTCAGTGCCAACAGTGACTGCCCAGACAGGTGCAAGAGGAGTGTTGTTAACGCTTATGTCGACCGTGCTCTCAGCCACAGCTCAGGATGGAAGCAAGTCAATGAAGAACTCTGTAGGATAAGGCAGGTCCTAGTCAACAGCGGCTTCTCCAATGGTTTCGTTGAAGACATCATAAGACGGAAGGTGAAACGCCAGCAACCTCTGAAGAGACAACTAACACAACACCTGTACCCCCAATTATACTATTTTACAGGAACTTCTTTTCCACAGCCCATAAAACGGAGGAAAGGGTCCTGAAAGATATTGTTAATAGAAACGTTATCCCTACAGACAAAAATCAGAAGATACAATTGACGATTTACTATAAAACCAAGAAAACTGCCAAACTACTCATGAGAAAATCTCCAGACACAAAGCAGAACGCTTTGAAAGAGACCAATGTCGTCTACGCCTTCAAATTCCCACTTGGGGACTGTAAGCCTCAAAGAACTCAGTATATAAGCAAGACAACAACATCTCTTTCAAGGCGATTAATGGTGCATAAGCAACAGGGTTCTATTAAGGAACATATAATCACTTCCCACATCCAGACTGTTATAAAAAAAATTTGGGGTTTGCTATGGGGAAACTGGTACTATTAAGGGGTAAGGGTAAGTAGAATAGAGGTATCAAGATATGGGAGAATCAAAAGGCCCGGCCCCCAAAATAATATATCCACAGTAATAAATGCTTGCTACTAAACCCGGTTAGTCTAGGAATAGATTATTGTTCTCCCACACAGGAAAAAAGGGATACTCTGCTCAAACTTACTTATTTATTAACCCCTTAACGCCCCCCATACACAATCACACCAATAACAATTTAATACTAACTTTACCACACAATCTTACGTTAAAAGCCTTGGTCCACATAAGCAGGATACAAGGTTTACACTGGAAACAAGCTAGGGTAAAGCTCTACTATACCACACTGGAGTCAGCCTAGGGTAGGGGACCACGTGGTTACACTGGGACCCCCGTTAGCATAACAGGTACGATAAAACTTAAATATACTTACTACACCCCAGGTATACTACTCTACACATAGAACGATAGGTATGCCAGACATATACAAAAATGAGTAATGGAGTACTTAACCAACTAAGTCACAGAAATAAAGAATTAAGAGGAAGGAGGAGAGCGCGTCCGAACAGCACAGGCTGTCAGCAGAGAAGACCGTCGTCTCAGTCTCGAGCCCTGCAGCATGCGTGTGGTGCCGGGAAGAGCCCAATTGATCATACAGCTATACACATTAAAACATCTTCCCCTTATGCCTCATATTGCTACTTTCCTCATTCTACGGGTAGTTAAACTTATAACAATGTTACTTAATCCACAACAAGTTTAAGAGTCTAAATGCTTTGTGAGCAACACGAATAGTCGTACTTCTGGCAGGGATGATTACAAACAGCTACAGCTCTCTATGCGTGCCCTGCCATATTGTCGTTAATAAGCTCAATTTTGACCTCTGGTTTCCATCAAAAGAACCCAGAGTCGTAACACAGACCATCACCAGAGAAGTCTTAACAAAAAACACGGAAATCATCGATAGATACAGTGATAGCAGGCGGCTTGATATCTGCGAGGCACTACACATTAAGAAGTTGACACCAGCATTCAACAGCCAATTAATACACAACTATATTCTACCCACTTCAAGTCTCAGCACCAATATAGAAGCATCAAGAAATATGGGCCAATAGACCCTCTGCAGTTACTTCCATTCTTCCCCTTTAACTTTACCCAAAATATTTCCCCATATTTCGAGTTCTATCCTGTGTTGAAAGTTTGTTTTCACCTCATCCAAAACTGTTGTAACATATCACCTCACCCAAATGCAGATATATAAAATGAAAAGCCGTTTGAATTATAGCATAGTAAGAAATAGTAAGAAAAAAGAAATCTGTTTGCATGTTATAGTTGTGTGTGTGTAAACTAAAGTTTTGAAAATGTAATAAGTTATTACGAAACGCGTTCAAGTGTCGCGTCAGACTAGAAATAAAAATGAATTTTGGAGAACTGATTTTTCAATTACCATCGACAGTGAAAAAAAAACATAAGAAATATAGAGAAAATTCGGATTAGAATTATTAATCTTACTTTTTCGGTTATATTTAATAATATATATATATATATATATATATATAATATATATATATATATATATATATATATATATATATATATATATATATATATATATATATATATATTATATATTATATATATATATATATATATATATATATATATATATAATATAAATATAATATAATATAATATAATATAATATATTTTTTAATAGAAAAGGGAATGATGGTACCACCTCTGGCTGGAAGAAGGGTCCCCATTGCCTCAGAGACTAGCACACATAACTCATTAGAGAGATTCAAATATCAGACTTAGCTTGGCTTCATTACTGTAAACTTTTTACAAAGAGCCTGATTTGAATCGAATGGTCATTAGCTGTTAGACTTCCTCAGTAACACCTTGCAATAGGACGAGTCATGGATGTGGTCTTTAAGACATATTTAAGCTACTTACGAAAAGAGAATTTCTGCCGAGACGTTGCCAACGGCTAGTGCAGTGTTTATGGTGTATGCCTTTCTGTGTTTCTGTAGGAGTTCGTGATAGGTTTGCGGGAAAGCCTCAATGAGAAGTCCCGTCCAGTTGAGGTTTCTCTCAAAATACAAGGAGTTGCTGAGGTACTCTCCATCCACGGCGCCAACCTCCACGAAGAATCCACCTCTCTGTAACAAAAGAATACTAGTTACTTGTGCACTTTCATACTTGACACATTCTGCGCTCAGTTAATAAATAATTGTACTTTGTCATTTAGAACCTCCAGTTATGGGTACAGTGTGATACTTAACAAGATTTTAACACTAGTTACAGGTACAGTGTGATACTAAACATGATTATAACACTTGTTACAAGTACAGTGTGATACTAAACAGGATTATAACATTAGTTACAGGTACAGTGAGATACTAAACATGATTATAACACTATGTACAGGTACAGTGTGATACTAAACATGATTTTAACACTAGTTACAGGTACAGTGTGATACTAAACATGATTTTAACACTAGTTACAGGTACAGTGTGATACTAAACATGATTATAACACTAGTTACAGGTACAGTGTGATACTAAACATGATTATAACACTAGTTACAGGTACAATGTGATACTAAACATGGTTATAACATTAGTTACAGGTACAGTGTGATACTAAACAGGATTATAACATTAGTTACAGGTACAATGTGATACTAAACAGGATTATAACACTATGTACAGGTACATTGGGATACTTAACATGATAATGACATTAGGTACAGGTGCAGTGTGATACTAAACATGATTGAAGCACTAGTTACAGGTACAGTGTGATACTAAACATGAATGAAACACTAGTTACAGGTACAGTGTGATTCTAAACATGATTGAAGCACTAGTTACAGGTACAGTGTGATACTAAACATGAATGAAGCACTAGATACAGGTACAGTGTGATACTAAACATGATTGAAGCACTAGTTACAGGTACAGTGTGATACTAAACATGATTGAAGCACTAGTTACAGGTACAGTGTGATACTAAACATGAATGAAGCACTAGTTACAGGTACAGTGTGATACTAAACATGATTGAAGCACTAGTTACAGGTACAGTGTGATACTAGACATGATTATAGAACTAGTTACAGGTAAAGTCGATGAAAAGTATTTTTTTACCTCTCAAGTTTGTGGACAGTGTATAATGACACCACCTCGTTTGTTGTTGTCATAATATTGTTTTTGTTATCATAAAACAATCGCTTTGTAACGACGAATCTCATTGTCAAAACATCGGTTTATATCATTCACCCTGCTATCGACAGGAAAATTTGTGAAGAGCAGTTATTCAAAATTAATACATGTAGATTAGTGAAAATGGGGAGATGGTTCTACTTTTGGGCTTACGAGTTTGTTGTCCTTAGACGTTTAACGATGTAACGTATGATCATTTTACGTGATGGCATTTGGCTGTCTAGTCAAACGACGTGACGTCACGCAACGCTCTCACCAGCGTCCTCACTCCTCAGTCAACATCAACACACAAAACGTTTTTTCAAGTTAAAAGTAGTTTCCAATCGTTTACATGTGCAAATATAGTTTATATACTTTATACAAATAATGGTATTAACACCTAATTACACCCCCAATATTCAGTATGTATATTACGAATGAGAGAAAGAGAGAGAGAGAGAGAGAGAGAGAGAGAGAGAGAGAGAGAGAGAGAGAGAGAGAGAGAGAGAGAGAGAGAGAGAGAGAGAGAGAGAGAGAGACAGACAGACAGAGAGAACTCATAAAAAAATGGCAAATGTCTGATCATAATCGTGTACTTGATCTACCTGTAATTCATTGCCTTTTGAAGAGTATTGTATTCTCAATATGTACTGCCGTATGATAAATGTCAAACAAAAAAGTTTTTTGCTTCGTAAAACGTTTACAACACTAATGGGTAAACAATACGTATTCTGTCATCGGTTCGACCATTTGGACTGGATGGTAAAACGACGGTCTCGCTTGATGCAGGTCAGCGTTCAGTCCCGACCGTTCAAGTGATTGGGCACTATTCCTTCCCAAATCCCAAACTCTTATTCTAACCCTTTCCAAGTACTTTATAGTTGTAATTACTTGGCGCTTTCCTCTGATAGTTCCATCTGTCATAGGTTGTCACACCAACACCGTAGTAGAGAATGTTTCAGCATTTGGGTGAAAGCTATACCTGACTTACCTGAGGGCCACTAAAACTAGTGGCTTCGGTGAGGACAGGAAGCTGGCGGCTTGTCTAAGGTCCCCCCCCCCTCATTTTTCCTAAAGATTTTTGTAACCAGGGTCTTACAATTCGGCAGCGATTTGGGTAGGATAAATAATATTCATGCTGGGCTAAATTGTTTAATTAATTAATTAATATTTAATTAATATAAGTAAAAGTATAATCTACTTAGAATAAGTAAAAGTATAATTTACTTAATATAAGTAGAAGTAAAATCTACTTAATTTAATATAAGTAAAAGTATAATCTACTTAATATAAGTAAAAATATATTCTACTTAATATATGTAAAAGTATAATCTACTTAATATAAGTAAAAGTAAAATGTTAAGTAAATTATAGTGCGTTGATATATAAAGTAGCATTATAAGTGAATTTACTGAACTAAATGATAATGTATAAACTGTAATTAACGAAAAACTGTAATTAGGCTTCCCTGGGAACTAGCCTAATTACAGTAAAGAGAGCAACAGGTAAAGTAGAATATGATAGTATACTAACTTTAGTATAAGATAAATAAATTAACTGCAACCCATATCAACATAACTGCTAGTTAATGTCCACATTAAAGGATAAAAGTTAACCGTATTTATGGCCACCTGAACAAGTCTAATTATCGATGAATGATAACCGACGTATAAGGAGGTGGGCCAGTCGTCATGCAGCACAAGTAACAAACATCTTAGGCTCCTAACACTGGGTAGACACCTGGCACAAGCACACGAGAGGAGCACAGTGACAGTAACATGTTTGCAGGACACCTTAAGGAAAAAATGCCAGTGGCTGCTAGTTATGTTTCAGGAACCTCTGTATTTGGCATTTCGTTCTATTCATTCTATTGTACCGCCTCCTCTCCTGATAGGCTCTCTAGTCTCCGTTGTGAGGTATGTGCATTACATGCCTGTGTGTGACTTCACGGAGGCATTGGTGCTGGAAGTACATGATGTACTGGCTCGGTTTCATTGGGCTACAGGGGCGGTGATTAATCAGGAGAAATCTTGTATGATGGGGCTTGGTGCCTGGTGTTCAAAGGCGTCTGTGGGCGGAGGGAGGTTCCTGGTTTCGGGTTGTGTATTCGATTAAGTCTTGGCATACGGTGGTGTCAATCATATGCAGTGTCCTTATGGGATAACTGCGAAGCGGTGTCTAGAAAGGTCTTGTTTGATTGCGTTTTTGTCGGGGAGGAGGTTGTCTCTGTTTCAGAGGAGGGGGGCTGAGTCTTAACTGTAAAGGTCCTACTGAGGTTTGGTATGTTGCGCATACCTGTCCGGTTACCCTGAAGTTTGCCTTGGAAATAAATAAGAGACTCTTTTTGTTACCTGTGGTATGGGCGGTATCATCCGATAAGTAGGTCTACACTTTGGTTGCCAAAATCGTGAGGAGGGGGAATGTTTTGTTTGATGTTTATAATAAAGCTTTGGCAATAGTTATTGTCACGTTCCGGAAGGGGCTCTTGGAAGGCGACGGTGTTCTCTCTCTCTGGGTTTATATTATTGTGCGACGCAGTTAGTTCCTTGTTGAGGTTGCCTTTTTGTAGAGAGATTGCTTTTATTACGCCGCCATTTTATACGTGTCCTATTGACGTCATTCGGAGGCTTTGTCGTGATGAGGGATTCTTGCTTTTCCATGTAGTAAGGTGTATGAGATATTGCTTCCTTTCATCGCCCAATAGACAAGAACACAACCTATAGCACGGTGTCATCCTTTGCAGATGACACTAGGATCTTCATGAAAGTAGGCAACATAGAGGACACGGCAAACCTCCAATCAGATGTAGATCAGGTCTTTCTATGGGCTACAGAAAATAATATGGTGTTTAACGAAGATAAGTTCCAGCTCATGCGCTACGGAAAAAATGAAAATATAAAAACAGAAACCACGTACAAAACTCAGGCAAATCGAACGAAAAGGCATTGTAAAGGATCTGGGTGTACTCATGTCGGAAGACCTTACCTTTAAAAAACACAATAAAGTAGCCGTCACAACTGCAAGAAAAATGACAGGTTGGATAACAAGAATTTTTCACACTAGAGATGCTGTACCGATGATGATACTTTTCAAAACGCTTGTGCTCTCTAGAGCACAGTACTGCTGCACAATGACAGCCCCTTTCAAAGCTGGAGAAATTGCTGACCTGGAGAGCGTGCAGAGATCCTTTACTGCTAGAATCCACTCAGTAAAACATCTAAACTACTGGGACCGACTAAAGAGCCTAAATCTGTATACCCTTGAGCGCAGGCGGGAGAGATACATAATAATCTCAACCCGTCCTCGCAAATTCGTATAGTCAATATTGACTTATTAAATACGTGCATAGGTGACATACTAAACATAATAGTTTACCTTGAAAAGCTTCATAGAAAACACCGACCTTAACTAACCTTGTTAGTATGTTAAGATAAGCATCTTATAGCTTCGTAATTACAATTGTTACTTAACCTAGTATAGGTATAGGTTAAGTAATAATTGTATTGTTAATCCAGTTAATCCAGTATTTGCCCAGTGATATCTGGGTTGTGGGAGATTATTTCACACTTGGATGCATTGAGAATGAGGCCTAAGGCTGCTCCCTGCTCCTGGATTTTCCTTATATCCTCCAAAATGGTTTCCGGGGTTCCAGCGAGAGTGCCATCATCCAGGTACCAGATGTTTAGCTCGCTTGTCAGACTATCAGTGACTCTTTGATAGCTAGGCAGAAAAGGAGGGGTGCTAAGGGGTCACCTTGTTGGACACCTTCACAGGAGTTTATTTCATGCTCCCCAAAAAGAAGCTTAGAGTCCAAACTGTAGCACGATCGGATGAACGGGTAAAGGGGACGGAAATGGTTGTGTACAGCCCTGAGGACAGCGTCTCGTCTGACTTGATTGAAAGCATTTTTGAAGTCAAGCTTTACTAGTGCCTTCTGGTCCGGGAGATCAGCAATGTAAGCCCGCGCTGCATATGCTGCAGCTTCACAACCTAGGGGAATCCCAAACCCGAGCTGATGAGGTTTCAGCAAGGTGGCTGCTTCCTGGCTGATAGATCTCACTGCAGCCTTAGCTACGAGGCGTCGGAGGGTGTTGCCAACGGCAATGGGCCTGATTCCCCTATCCTTCTTCTTTAGAGCACAGAGTGCTGCTCCATAAAAGACAGGCCTGATAACCTCAGGGATGCCGCCAGCCAAACACATGTTGGAGAATCTGGTAAGTTCCACTAGAAGGTCCTTTGCAGCATCTCCAAGCACCGGGTTCAGCATTTGTTTGATGTGCTGCGGTCTTAGACCTGTAAAGCCCCCTGCTGAACCTGTTGGGAAAGACATGGCTGCTTTGTACACCTCAGATTCTCGAAGAGTCAAGGGTTCTATGCCAGCATTGTTTTCCTGGGGATCCCTGCTGCTGTCGGGGGCTCTGCGTGGGTGTTTGTCTTGAAGAGCCTCTGCTGTCGTAGCGTTCCTGGGGGCAATAGTGTCATCGCTGGTCATGATTCTGATGGCACCTGTGGTATTGCCCTCTTCTATTTTCCTGGTGATCTGTGCTCTCATTTTGTGGTTCTCAGATGAGTTATTGTTGGTCGTCCTGCGGCTGGTGTTCTTGGCACGAGGGGGGAGGCGCACCAGGTTGTCTGCTCTGGGGAATTCATTAAGTGCCCTGATTACAAAGGTTGCTAATGATTTGTCTCTCCTGGGCGGTAATGCTAGGCATGCATTCCCAAATAGAAGGAGATTGTGCCACGATCCAGAGGTTCTGGGAGCATTGTTCACCTTTGTCAGCAGACTGGTGAGTTTGGCTGCTGCTTGGTGACGGGCAGCCATATATATATTATATTAGGCTTATCATTTTTTTCCCAATTCATTTATGATATTGTTTGAGTAATAATATCTAGAGAACTTAATTCATCTGTTTTCCTCCATATCTTCTGTTATATGTGTAATACACCTTTTTACCTAATCCATATCTTTCACTCAAGTTCTTTCTTTGGCCTGCACACGCTCTTACTTGCCCAGCTGGTCTATCCTCCCCACAGTGCAGCCCGTCGTCCAAAGATTTCCCAACGATATGGAACTTTCGTACTAAAGTGCCCGTATCCTAACCTACCAGTGGACCTAAAACAGAAAATTGTACAATATGTTCCGTTAGTTTCATGAGCCGCTATCATTTACTAGTACTCACTTACACCTCACTCTTGTAATTGTTTCTTCAAATATTGTTGTTACTGCAATTATATATATTTTCTAAATATATGTCTAAAATATGAACATTTTGCCACCATGGTCAGTGTTCATGATTTTGGAAAAATAACTGCGATTAATTTCTGAATTATAGTGTATATATAAAGTTAACTCATAGCACCCACCAGTGATGTAATGAAGAAATATCATTTGCTCGCCAATATTGTTGAATGATCTCAACATATTCTTAACATTCATCCTAAAGATACTATTCAACAACAGTTACTCACCACTCTGTCAATAGATAAAATAAATAAGGATCTTCTTTATACACTCATCAGTAATAATGCTAAAGTATTGTGTACTCACTACTCACCACAGATATATAATGTAGTGAAAACTTTACCTAGTAACCATATGAGAATTTTTTTTAGCCTGTTTTGAGTGTATTTTGTATATTAAGAGTATATAAAAGCATGTTGCTTTATAAGCTTAAATGAGACACAACAAACAAGAATGGATGAAAAGACAAAATGAGATAGATAAACATGACACAGAGAGTCTCATAGACAGAGCCTGACAACTTTTCTCACAACATTAACACAAAGCTTATTCCATTAGATATGATACTCACCATGCCATGTAATATCTCACTATCGGCGTAGCTAGACTGATCATATTCAGAGAAATGCTGGCGCTCTGGGTTAGCGAGGTTATAGGGTAGTTGTGAGGGCGGCTGGAGGAGGTTGTTACGGATGTAGTTCACCAGAGCTGGGTCGTCCTGTGCTACTCCTGCAAATGTCTTTGCCGTCAACACTCGCTCCTCCTTCATATATGGTCTTATCCCTGTAGGTATTTTGATCAACTTTGAAAAATGTAATAATAAGAAAGGTTAAAATAAGTGTCCTTCAGTTTAGGAACTAAGGAATGCAGAGACCATGACAAACTTTAACATTTTTCATTACCCCGAAAAAGTTAATATAAAAGAATTGATTTACAATAATGTGGTGATCCAGAGGGGAAACGCCTGCTGCATCCTCGGTTCCTGTCCGGAAGCGGATGACCTTCAAGAGATCCACAACCTTTGAGCACTCTTTGCATCAACCAATGTACATCTTGTAACCCTTAAGTATATACAATAAAGCAAAAAAAATCATAAGGAAGGGGGTGGTAGGAGAAAAGCACACAAACTGTTTGGAAGGGACCTAAACATTCCCTCTAATGTGTTATGTGTGGTTTCTGTTACGTACTCATAGCTGAATACATATATAAATTTAAATAAACTTTTGTTCTATCAACTGTATATGTATATATATATTATAATTATCGTGTGGTGTGGCAATGTCAGTGGGTACAGGAGCGCGGTGGCATCTTCACACATATAATACCTGTTAGATTCGGGAAGAGATTTTGCTGGACCTGTTCAGTTATGGGAGCTCCAGATGTCACCTTTTACTATTCATTGATTTCATAATATACGGTAATTAAGCAGTTGGCATTGTACTTATAATTTTTGAAAGTAACTATTATAGTTTATTTGTATCCCTGCGTACTTTGAGAACCAGTGGTGGTTCAATTAGTTTTAACTATTAAAAAGTCTTGATTTTCCATCTCGCATTCGGGATGAGGTGGAGGGGGAGAGAATTATGGGTAGAGTCGCAGCGAGAGTAGTCAGTCGCTGGCCTGGACTCGGAGGAGAATCATATGGGAGTTAAGTCTGGGCTTTTGTTTCTTGTCATTAGTAGTTATTTGTTCTGGGAGAGACAGTATATATTGTTTATTGTAATAAGTGAAATATTGTGATCATCTGTAAGTACATATTATTTAGATTTATCTTGAAAATATATTATAAATTTATATGTATATTTCTTCAGTCCTAAGGGAGAAATACTTTATTCTTGCTTGTGCCAATCATGTGATTACACTGGTGACTCGCTATATATTACAGCAATTTTGTCATGTCCCTAGACTACAAGTTTCTTGCTGCTGTACAGGGTTACGAGCCGTAATGAACGATCTGGTAACATAGAGTTATGGGGGCCTGTCCGGGAGATATTGTTCCCACTTAAACTTAACTGTGCTAATCTAACCTTGCCTTCCTAGGTACCAGTGTCTTGTGTGTTTTCTGCTAATAACTATTCCATGTGCCATGCAAGCCTTCCTGTGTGTCAAGTAACAACGTTTCACGATTTTGAGGTAAGTCATCCTATAAATTTTGTTTGTGCAGTGAGGCCAAGCGAATTTTCAGTGTTGTAGCAATTTTACAGTGAAGTGTAGTGCAGTGCCATTGTGTTAATTATTGTTGTGAATCAAGTGCCAATTGTTATTAACGATGGAGGATAAAGTTTCGTCGCTGTTGGCTCATCCAGACTTTGAGGGAATTAAGGGCCTAAAGAAGTCTGAGTTAGTACAAATGGCAAATCAGTTGGAATTAACAGCCAGAAATAACATGACTAATGCACAAATTCTGAGAGTCATAGTGACACATTTAGTTGAGAATGGAGAATTAGGAGAAGAAATTCTGGAGGAAGTTAGAGAAGAGACTAGTGAGCAAATTGCTTTAAGGCGTCTTGAGTTAGATGCACAAGTAACGTATGCTAAACTTGAGGCTCAAGAAAAAGAAAACGAATTTGCAAGGCAACAGAAACTATTAGAGATTGAAGCTCAAAAGGAACAGAAATTATTAGAGCTTGAGACTAGGCGTTTAGAGGTTGAGGCACAAAAAGAGAGAGTTTTAATTGAGTTGCAACTAGAAGCAACAAAGAAGCAACAATTAGAGATTCAACAACAAATGGCTGACACTAACTTCAGGCTTGAAACACAGCGTATGGAAGCTGGGCATGGAAATACTAGTAATGTTTCAATTAATAATGATAATAATCCCATAAGGATGAATAAGTACATAGAGTTACCCAAGTTTAATGAGGAGGATCCTGAGGTTTTCTTTGCACATTTTAATAAGATTGCAATCAGTATGAACTGGCCAAGGGATCAATGGGTAGCAATCATGCAGTCTCAATTTAAAGGGCGTAGTCAGGAGGTTTTTACATCCCTACCTGACGCTCATAGTTTTGATTATGAGTTTGTAAAGAAAAGCATCTTAAATGCTTATCAATTAAATCCAGAGGCACACAGGCAAAAGTTTAGGAACCTAAGGAGGGTAAGTGATCAGACAATAGCTGATTTTACTCGTCAAAAGACGAACTATTGCAACAGATGGTTAAAGTCACTTTCAGTAACAGAGTATGATGCTCTAAAGAATCTTCTTATAATGGAAGAAGTATTGTCATGTCTCCCAGACAAATTGTCTACTTTTATGGCAGAACAAAAGAATGTAACAGACATTTATGAGCTGTCAAAGCTCGCTGATGAGCATGAGTTGTTGACTAAGGCCCAGTTTACGGCCTATTCACCTAAGTTTAATCGTAAAGTAAATCATAATGCTCACAGAACTCCTTATCAGAATCCCTCCAGTCCTAGTGCTCCAGTTACTCCCATGAGCTCTTCTCTTACAAAACCTAATCCTGCTACTTCATTGTCAGGAATGTCAAATAATAATAACGTTAATTCTAAACCTACAGTTGGTTCTACAGGTGTGTCCACTGTAAGGTCCTGTTCCCATTGTAAGAAAAAAGGCCATGGAATTAATTCCTGTTTTATCTTGCACCCTGAGTTACGACCAACTGGTCTCATTTATTGTAGAGGTGTGCAAAATAAATTTACTAATAAACATGTAACTGTAAACCCCAATTGGGTGAAACAGTATTCTCCATATATGTCTTCAGGTGAAGTTTTGTGTGTTGATGGAAAGTGGAAGCCGGTGAATATTCTTCGTGATACTGGTGCTTCCCAAACCTTAATTTCTGCTAGTATACTTTCTAATGTTGAAAAGAGAGATACTGGAAAGTTTGTTGTTCTTCAGAGTGTTGCAGGATGTCAAACTGTACCTCTGATAGATGTTACTTTAAGATCCACCATTACACCAAGTTTATGCACTGTGGGTGTTTGTACACAGTTGCCCATCCCAGGTGTGGATGTTATATTGGGTAATGATGTGGCCATAAATCATGTTGTGGGTGAGATTATCCCAGTTTGTATAAACAGCCAGTTGCAGACCATGTTTATCCTGCCTGTGCTGAAGTTAGTTCTATGAATGAACCTGTTGTAGTAGATGGTGTTGTCCATCCTACCTGTGCTAGTCTATGATGAACCTGTTGTAGTAGATGGTGTTGTCCATCCTACCTGTGCTGATGTCAGTACTATTATAATCCAGTTGTCAGTTCTGATGTTACTCAAGCATTTGTTCCAGTAACCAGTACCCCTTCAGTGGAGAAGTGGGATGTGGTTGTTCCAGATTCCTGTGTGGCCAACCTAGTTGTTGAGAGTAAGCCTGATACTATGACTCTGCTTTATTCCAATAAATTGGGAAAGGATGTCCATGTACCAGTGTCTTGCCCGCTCACTACGAAGTTGTGCCAGGAGTTGAGAGAAACTTAAAAGCCACGACTCTATTGTATTCTAGCCAAGTGAATGGTTTAGGACAAGATGTCGGGTTGGCAGAAGTATTCCCGCTCACTCCAAGTTTAGAATCAGTTGTCGAGAGTAAGTCTGTTGTAGAGGCCCCGCCTCACCCTAGTCAAGGTGATAGTAAAGGGGAGGAGGTCAAATTACCTGTTACTTGCCCGCTCGCTTCAGATTCCTTTAATTTATGTGCATTGAGTAGAACTGACCCTAAGATTTCAGAGAGAAGCAAGGAGACAGTCTGTACTGTAGATCCAGTTCTGGAGAGTGTGGGAAATCAGCCAGAGGATCAGCTTCTGTCGAGTAGATGGAGACCCATTGAGCCTCCCTCTTCAGTTGTCTGTGAGGATGTGACCCCGCTTGGTAGTGTTATTGATTGTGAACAGACAGTACTCCAAGCAGCTCCAGATGTCATGGGAGGAAATTTGGTAAAACCATTGAGAGTGGTAAAGTATCATTCGGATCTAAGTTGCAGAGAGTTGTGAGTTGTGATTCTTATTCCATGTGGAGTAAGTATTTCTCATTGTGTAAAATGAGTCAGAGTGTGTGTAGGATGTTGAAATCTACTTTTATTCTGCAGGAGCCATTCTCTTGTGAAGTAATGGACTGTGGGACATCTTTGTCCAGCCTTGTGGTTGAGCAGAGAGAGTTTACTCAAGTAGGTTGTGCATCCAGTTGTTCTGAGGAAGTGGTGAGTTATGCTAGAGCAGTGTCTCTATATTCAGATCCAGTTTATTTTGATGCAAGAGTAGTGAACAACGTGTATGTTCCACTCAAGTGTGGGGTTGACTTTCAGAGTCATATTGGTGGTAAAGGATTTAATCATACTTGGGAGCAGGTGTTTGAGGCTCCAGGTGTGTATTTCAAGTTGGGGGATAAGGTTATCCTAGATTGTGTTAATAACTGTGAAGGGTTACGGATTGTCCTTGGGTGTTTCCCAGGTAATCTGCTGTGCGTCTTCAAGATGTTAAGACCCTTAAACCTCTTGGTTGATTGTTTGTCATCAGACATAAATCACTTGGAAAGTGATGGTGAGGGTTGTCAAGTTTTCGGCATGTTCTTGTTAGTCTTTTGGAAGACTAGATGGTTGATGAAAGTGTGTGTTGTGTTCAAGTTCACCCTCAGCAATTGTGAACTTGTCTTCAGAGTCATGATTGAGATATGGTGCCTAGGCATATGCCAGTGCAAGGTAGTCTTTGCACTTATCTTTGGTTGTATTTCTTGGTTTCAAGGCCAAAGGTTTGCTAAGTCGGGGTGTTGTGTTGCTGAAGGTTCTATGAATGGGGAAATATTATACATAATTGTGAAGTTTAATGCTAATTTCTCTAATTTTAGTATCCATTGGGCGAGAGTATGTGTCCCACAGAGGATCAAGAGTGATGAGGAGCAGATGCTTTTGTCAGAGCATTCCCAGGAGAAGTCCCACATCTACTTTACATCCAGTCAGCTTCAATCAAGCAGTTCAGCTCATGGAAAATGGAGTCTGTCTTGGAAAATTCCACCATGTAGAAAATGGATCATATTGAAATACGAGACCGATCTCGGAGAAATAGTAGAAAAAGATGTAGAGAATAATTGCGGTGATGTCTGTGTGAAAGCAGCTACCTTTATTGACAATTCTATTCATGCTGATGATAATGTTGTTGATATGTGTGTGAAATATGAACTGAAACAAAGTGAAATAAATGAGATAGTACCCTGGAGAGATAAATTTGCATACTCCAGTGAAACATTTGTAGACAATAGTCATAAGACTGAAATTTCTAAGTTTCATGTAAGAATATATTTGGAGTGTTTCATTTTTTGTCCAGGAATGTATCCTTATTGCTTTTATATGTTTGGTGAAATTAATACCATAAATCAAGTGTCACATGATTTTTCTTTAAGAAAAAATGCCATTGATCTTCAATCCATTGCATTTTTTTTCTTGGAGGTGGAAGTGTTACGTACCTCTATAAGCTACGTAATTAAATACATTTAATTTGTACTTATACATTAATTTGTACTTATATAAATATGTCTTATTTTATTGATTATATGTACATCTAAATATTTCTTACTTATATGTAAGATATGTGTGCCTGATTAAGCCTAACTTTTCCACCCGTGGGAACGAGTAATGGTCCTTTGTCTGTTCACGGTTGATTTCGTGGGAAAGTGGTTTTATCTATGATCATCAGTTAGAATCACTGATGGGAATTCTGTAAGTGTTGAACATTGAGAGGCAACATTCCGTGAGAAACTTTTAGCCCTGATGTTGGGGGAGCGTTGCCTAATATTTCCTTTTGTTATATTATTTTAATTACTGTATGTATTAATAATTACAGCATTTTTGTTATGCATGTTATTCTAACCATTTACTAAGTTACTTTAAGATTACTCTTGTCACATTATTTTGCTCCATGTAAGTTTAATTAAATAACGTTAGTTTGGCAATTTTTCCGCGGGCAGAAGTAATGTTATTCACTCCCGCAGTTTTTGTAGTCAGTAACTCGACGGGGGCTGGAGAGCTAACATCTGTAAAAGATAAGTCTGTTATATATATTGTTTTGCCATACATAATTTTTATAAGGGAGACAATTCTTGTGATTATTTTATATATCATTTTGTCCATCTGTGTTTATAATTCATACTACTGATTATATTGTTAAAATATATATATTAATATTTTATATGAATATTTCTTAGTCCTAAGGAATAAATACTTTAATAAATTTATTATTGCTTGTGCCAATCATGTGATCACACTGGTGACCCACTATATATTACAGCAATTCTATGGCCCTAGGCAAACAGTTCTTTAATGCTGTACAGGGTTATGAGCCGTGATGTACGATCTGGTTACATAGGTCACGGGGGGGTGTAGGTCACGGGGGTGTAGGTCACGGTGGTGTAGGTCACGGGGCTGTAGGTCACGGGGGTGTAGGTCACGAGGGTGTAGGTCACGGGGTGTAAGTCACGGGGCTGTAGGTCACGGGGTGTAGGTCACGGGGGTGTAGTCACGGGGGTGTAGGTCACGGTGGTGTAGGTCACGGGGGTGTAGGTCACGGGGGTGTAGGTCACGAGGGTGTAGGTCACGAGGGTGTAGGTCACGGGGCTGTAGGTCACGGGGGTGTAGGTCACGGGGCTGTAGGTCACGGGGGTGTAGGTCACGGGGGTGTAGGTCACGAGGGCGTAGGCCACGGGGGGTGTAAGTCAAGAGGGTGTAGGTCACGGGGGTGTAGGTCACGGGGGTGTAGGTCACGAGGGTGTAGGTCACGGGGGTGTAGGTCACGGGGGTGTAGGTCACGGGGGTATAGGTCACGAGGGTGTAGGTCACGGGGGTGTAGGTCACGGGGGTGTAGGTCACGAGGGTGTAGGTCACGGGGGTGTAGGTCACGGGGGTGTAGGTCACGAGGGTGTAGGTCACGGGGGTGTAGGTCACGGGGGTGTAGGTCACGGGGGTGCAGGTCACGGGGGTGTAGGTCACGGGGGTGTAGGTCACGGTGGCGTAGGTCACGGGGGTGTAGGTCACGGGGGTGTAGGTCACGGGGGTGTAGGTCACGGTGGCGTAGGTCACGGGGGTGTAGGTCACGGTGGCGTAGGTCACGGGGGTGTAGGTCACGAGGGTGTAGGTCACGGGGGTGTAGGTCACGGGAGTGTAGGTCACGGGGGTGTAGGTCACGGGGGTGTAGATCACGGGGCTGTAGGTCACGAGGGTGTAGGTCACGAGGGTGTAGGTCACGAGGGTGTAGGTCACGGGGCTGTAGGTCACGGGGCTGTAGGTCACGGGGTGTAGGTCACGGGGTGTAGGTCACGGGGGTGTAGGTCACGGGGGTGTAGGTCACGGGGCTGTAGGTCACGAGTGTGTAGGTCACGAGGGTGTAGGTCACGAGGGTGTAGGTCACGGGGCTGTAGGTCACGGGGCTGTAGATCACGAGGGTGTAGGTCACGAGGGTGTAGGTCACGGGGCTGTAGGTCACGGGGCTGTAGGTCACGGGGCTGTAGGTCACGGGGGTGTAGGTCACGGCGGTGTAGGTCACGGGGCTGTAGGTCACGGGGCTGTAGGTCACGGGGCTGTAGGTCACGGTGGTGTAGGTCACGGGGCTGTAGGTCACGGGGCTGTAGGTCACGGGGTTGTAGGTCACGGCGGTGTAGGTCACGGGGGTGTAGGTCACGGGGCTGTAGGTCACGGGGCTGTAGGTCACAAGGGTGTAGGTCACGCGGATATGAAAAAATGGGTGAAGGTCAGAGCTACAGACCTGTGACTTTTCATATATTGGAATATCAGATAAAGAACGGGGTAACATATTGAAAGGATTGCACAATAAAGCAGGCAGATGTGAAAAAATGTAACCGTATTCAGGGAGAGTGAAATGAGCAAACTGTAAACAAATGCGATACACATCTGTCCCAGTACCGCGAGACAGGTGTAGTCAGCAAACTACATTCCCACTCACTGGTACGGTACAAGGGCATGCGAGCCCCAAGGAAGGTCCCCTGGAGACCTTTTACAGCGGATTGTACAGGTTGACATGGAGCATATCGTGGTTCACGGGTCTGGCGTGCGCGTAGGACGCCCCAGGACTCTGTTCTGCTTCTGTTCTCGTCATAACATGTCAAGTCACAGGGAATAGACGGGAGTGAACGCTCGTGTCAGTCGTAATACAGTAATATCAGAAAGAATACCAGGAAGTAGCCTTAATGAACAGGCACATGCAAATGACCTGCTACGGATGTGCGACAGGTTTGCCTTAAACCAGCAAATAGTAGAACCAACCAGGAAGGAGAACACGCTGGACCTCATTTTCACTAATAATGATGAATTGATCAGGAACATAATGATTACAAATACCTGTTACTCAGATCACAACTTAATTGAAGTTATGACAACCATGGGGAATAGACCTTCAAAACCAGTCCAGATTCCCGGTGGAGGAGATTTCAGCAAATTCAACTTCAATAATAAACAGATAAACTGGGAGCAAATAAACCAGGACTTCACAGAAATAAACTGGGAAGAACAGCTAGGAAATGCGAACCTGAACCAGTGCCTGGAAAAAATAAGCTCAGTAGCACTAGAAATATGTACAAACCGCATCCCCCTAAGAAAAAAGAGGAAGAGATGCAGATTGGAACGAGAACGTCGTTCCCTATATAGGCGAAGAAAACGAATCGCGGTACAACTTGAGAGTCGCACCCTATCTCAGGAACGGCGAAGAAGGTTAGGTAGCGAAATAGGAAAAATTGAACTCAAGCTACAAGAATCATACAAAACGCAGGAGAGGGAAAGAGAGCAAAAGGCCATCAGTGAAATAGAGAGAAACCCGAAATATTTTTTCTCCTATGCAAAATCAAGATCAAAAACCACATCTAGTATCGGGCCCCTGCGAAAGGAAGATGGAACTTTCACCGATGACAACAAAGAAATGAGCGAGCTACTGAGGAAGCAATACGACTCTGTCTTCAGCGAGCCATTAAACGCACTAAAGATCGATAACCCAAATGAATTTTTCATGGATATGATACCAACATCAAATCATATATCAGACGTCACCCTATCCCCACTGGATTTTGAAGAAGCCATAAACAGTATGCCTATGCACTCCGCACCAGGCCCGGATTCTTGGAACTCCATATTCATCAAGAACTGTAAAAACCACTATCGCAGGCCCTTCACATTCTGTGGAGACAAAGCCTAGATACTGGCGTTATTCCTGATATACTAAAAACAGCAGAGATAGCACCACTTCATAAAGGAGGAAATAAGGCAGAGGCAAAAAATTACAGACCGATAGCACTAACATCGCACATCATAAAATTTTTGAGAGAGTGCTAAGAAGTAAGATCACAAAATACATGGAATCACAGCATCTCCATAACCCCGGACAACATGGTTTCAGAACAGGGCGCTCTTGCCTGTCGCAGTTGCTGGACCACTATGATATGGCATTAGATGCTATGGAAGACAAACAAAACGCTGATGTAATTTACACAGATTTTGCAAAAGCTTTTGATAAATGTGACCATGGTGTTATTGCCCATAAAATGCGCTCAAAAGGAATTACCGGAAAAGTAGGCAGATGGATCTACAATTTCCTGACCAACAGAACCCAATGTGTAATAGTCAACAAAATAAAATCCAACCCGTCAACCGTTAAGAGCTCAGTCCCCCAGGGTACTGTGCTTGCTCCAGTACTTTTTCTCATCCTTATATCGGACATAGACAAGAACACAACCTATAGCACTGTATCATCCTTTGCAGATGACACTAGGATCTTCATGAGAGTAGGCAACATAGAGGACACGGCGAACCTCCAGTCAGATGTAGATCAGGTCTTTCTATGGGCTACAGAAATAATATGGTGTTTAACGAAGACAAGTTCCAGCTCATGCGCTATGGAAAAAATGAAAATATAAAAACTGAAACCACGTACAAAACTCAGGCAAATCATAACATAGAACGAAAAGGCAATGTAAAGGATCTGGGTGTACTCATGTCGGAAGACCTTACCTTTAAAGAACACAATAAAGTAGCCGTCACAACTGCAAGAAAAATGACAGGTTGGATAACAAGAACTTTTCACACTAGAGATGCTATACCGATGATGACACTTTTCAAAACGCTTGTGCTCTCTAGAGTGGAGTACTGCTGCACAATGACAGCCCCTTTCACTGCGGTGAAATTGCTGACCTGGAGAGCGTGCAGAGATCCTTTACTGCTAGAATCCACTCGGTAAAACATCTAAACTATTGGGACCGACTAAAGAGCCTAAATCTGTATTCCCTTGAGCGCAGGCGGGAGAGATACATAATAATTTACACGTGGAAAATATTAGAGGGGCTGGTCCCAAACCTGCACACAGAAATAACATCACATGAGACCAGAAGACATGGCAGGATGTGCAGAATACCCCCGTTGAAAAGCAGAGGTGCAACTGGTACTCTGAGAGAGAACTCTATCAACATCAGAGGCCCGAGACTGTTCAACACGCTTCCACTACACATAAGGGACATAACTGGCAAACCCCTCACAGTGTTCAAGAGAGAACTGGATAAGCACCTCCAAAGGATACCTGATCAACCAGGCTGTGACTCATACGTCAGGCTGCGAGCAGCCGCGTCCAACAGCCTGGTTGATCAGTCCAGCAACCAGGAGGCCTGGTCGATGACCGGGCCGCGGGGACGATAAGCCCCGGAAGCACCTCAAGGTATCCTCAAGGTAAGGTCGTTGACACTGGCGCGCCGGTAAGCGTTCCCGTAGACCGGCGCGCCGGTAAGCGTTTCTGTAGGCTGGCGTGCCGGTAAGCGTTCGCGTAGACCGGCGCACCGGTAAGCGTTCGCGTAGACCGGCACGCCGGTAAGCGTTCCCGTAGACCGGCGCGCCGGTAAGCGTTTCTGTAGGCTGGCGTGACGGTAAGCGTTTGCGTAGACCGGCGCGCCGGTAAGCGTTCGCGTAGACCGGCGTGCCGGTAAGCGTTCGCGTAGACCGGCGTGCCGGTAAGCGTTTGCGTAGACCGGCGCACCAGTAAGCATTCGCGTAGACCGGCACACCGGTAAGCGTTCGTGTAGACCGGCTCTAGTAAGTGTTCGTGTAGACCGGCACACCAGTAAGTGTTCGTGTAGACCGGCACACAGTAAGCGCTCGTGTAGACCGGCTCTAGTAAGTGTTCGTGTAGACCGGCACACCAGAAAGCGTTCGTGTAGATCGGCTCTAGTAAGTGTTTGTGTAGACCGGCACACCAGTAAGCGTTCGTGTAGACCGGCTCTAGTAAGTGTTCGTGTAGACCGGCACACCAGTAAGCGTTCGTGTAGACCGGCTCTAGTAAGTGTTCGTGTAGACCAGCACACCAGTAAGTGTTCGTGTAGACCAGCGCACCGGTAAGCGTTCGTGTAGACCGGCGCACTGGTAAGAGTTTGTGTAGTCCGGCGCACCAGTGTTCGTGTAGACCAGTGCGCCAGTAAGCGTTCGTGTAGACTGGCGCGCCAGTAAGCGTTCGTGTAGACCGGCGCACCAGTAACCGTTCGTGTAGACCGGCGCACCAGTAAGCGTTCGTGTAGACCGGTGCACCAGTAAGCGTTCGTGTAGACCGGCGCTAGTAAGCGTTTGTGTAAACCGGCGCGCCAGTAAGCGTTCGTGTAGACCGGCGCGCCAGTAAGCGTTCGTGTTGACCGGCGCACTGGTAAGCGTTTGTGTAGACCGGCGCACCAGTGTTTGTGTAGACCGGCGCACCAGTGTTTGTGTAGACTGGCGCACCAGTGTTTGTGTAGACCGGCGCACCAGTAAGGGTTCGTGTAGACCGGCGCACCAGTAAGCGTTTGTGTAGACCGGCGCACCAGTAAGGGTTCGTGTAGACCGGCGCGCCAGTAAGCGTTCGTGTAGACCGGTGCACCAGTAAGGGTTCGTGTAGACCGGTGCACCAGTAAGCGTTCGTGTAGACCGGCGCACCAGTAAGGGTTCGTGTTGACTGGCGCGCCAGTAAGCGTTCGTGTAGACCGGCGCACTGGTAAGCGTTTGTGTAGACCGGCGCACCAGTGTTTGTGTAGACCGGCGCACCAGTGTTTGTGTAGACCGGCGCACCAGTGTTTGTGTAGACCGGCGCACAAGTGTTGTGTAGACCGGCGCACCAGTGTTTGTGTAGACCGGCGCACCAGTGTTTGTGTAGACCGGCGCACCAGTAAGGGTTCGTGTAGACCGGCGCGCCAGTAAGCGTTCGTGTAGACCGGCGCACCAGTAAGCGTTCGTGTAGAGTGGCGCGCCAGTTAGCATTCGTGTAGACTGGCGCGCCAGTAAGCGTTCGTGTAGACCGGCGCGCCAGTAAGCGTTCGTGTAGACTGGCGCGCCAGTAAGCGTTCGTGTAGACCGGCGCACCAGTAAGCGTTCTTGTAGACTAGCGCCAGTAAGCGTTCGTGTAGACCGGCGCACCAGTAAGCGTTCGTGTAGACTGGCGCGCCAGTAAGCGTTCGTGTAGACTGGCGCGCCAGTAAGCGATCGTGTAGACCGGCGCACCAGTAAGCGTTCGTGTAGACCGGCGCACCAGTTAGCGTTCGTGTAGACCAGCGCACCAGTAAGCGTTCGAGTAGCGATGATTGTTCGGGAGACTTGGCGACTTGACCCACTAACACGCATATATATACTTTTTACCCCCCTGTTGTCAACAGAGAATAATAATGTCATAGCCAATCACCAGTGACCTTAATACGTAATTACGCATAATACAAGCCACGGAATGTTTCGTGTAAAAGGTCAAGCCAATCGTGGAGGTCAAATCTCTATACCGAGGGATTCTTCTCACTGGCAAGGTCACCAGCAGAGGCCAGGGTTTCCTTGTTCATAACAATGGAGAATATTTGAGGGTCAACACACTCTTAGGGTCAGTATGGATTACATATATATTCTCCCATTATGCCCAGTGAGTAGATCATCAACTGGTCAGTGGAGAATGGTGGAGGTCACCATCCTCTGGGGGACTAGTGGTGGTGGTCACCAACCTCTGGGGGACTAGTGGTGGAGGTCACCATCCTCTGGGGGACTAGTGGTGGTGGTCACCATCCTCTGGGGGACTAGTGGTGGTGGTCACCAACCTCTGGGGGACTAGTGGTGGTGGTCACCATCCTCTGGGGGACTAGTGGTGGTGGTCACCATCCTCTGGGGGACTAGTGGTGGTGGTCACCAACCTCTGGGGGACTAGTGGTGGAGGTCACCAACCTCTGGGGGACTAGTGGTGGAGGTCACCATCCTCTGGGGGACTAGTGGTGGTGGTCACCAACCTCTGGGGACTAGTGGTGGAGGTCACCAACCTCTGGGGGACTAGTGGTGGTGGTCACCGTCCTTTGGGGGACTAGTGGTGGTGGTCACCAACCTCTGGGGGACTAGTGGTGGTGGTCACCAACCTCTGGGGGACTAGTGGTGGAGGTCACCAACCTCTGGGGGACTAGTGGTGGAGGTCACCATCCTCTGGGGGACTAGTGGTGGTGGTCACCAACCTCTGGGGGACTAGTGGTGGAGGTCACCATCCTCTGGGGGACTAGTGGTGGTGGTCACCAACCTCTGGGGGACTAGTGGTGGTGGTCACCAACCTCTGGGGGACTAGTGGTGGTGGTCACCAACCTCTGGGGGACTAGTGGTGGTGGTCACCAACCTCTGGGGGACTAGTGGTGGAGGTCACCAACCTCTGGGGGACTAGTGGTGGAGGTCACCACCTCTGGGGGACTAGTGGTGGTGGTCACCAACCTCTGGGGGACTAGTGGTGGAGGTCACCATCCTCTGGGGGACTAGTGGTGGTGGTCACCAACCTCTGGGGGACTAGTGGTGGTGGTCACCAACCTCTGGGGGACTAGTGGTGGAGGTCACCAACCTCTGGGGGACTAGTGGTGGAGGTCACCAACCTCTGGGGGACTAGTGGTGGAGGTCACCATCCTCTGGGGGACTAGTGGTGGTGGTCACCAACCTCTGGGGGACTAGTGGTGGAGGTCACCATCCTCTGGGGGACTAGTGGTGGTGGTCACCAACCTCTGGGGGACTAGTGGTGGTGGTCACCAACCTCTGGGGGACTAGTGGTGGAGGTCACCATCCTCTGGGGGACTAGTGGTGGTGGTCACCAACCTCTGGGGGACTAGTGGTGGTGGTCACCAACCTCTGGGGGACTAGTGGTGGTGGTCACCAACCTCTGGGGGACTAGTGGTGGTGGTCACCAACCTCTGGGGGACTAGTGGTGGTGGTCACCACGCACCCTGGTGTTGCTGACTGACTAATCCGTCCTCTCAACTAATAGGTCACATTTCTTACGATATGGTAACCAACGTTGCAGATGCAATCTACCATGATAAGTAACGACTCACAAATATCAACATTTTCTATGCACTCGTCTCCATAGGCTAGGTGGGATGTTTGGGTTCGTACATTTCTGGTTAGGTTAGGAGATTGGATTTTGTACGGAGTGACCAGTGAAGCCTAGGGGGGCTGGACCCCCAGCAGGAGCGCCGTGTGGTCACCGCTGAAGGCGGCCTGTAATTAAAGGTTCAGCCACAAGAGCCTTACCATCAGTCATGCTCAACAAGGAGCTGAATAAGGGGTACATTGCCCGAAACGCTTTGCGTAATAGTGACTTTAGGCATTGTATGTACTAGCTCTATCTATAAATCCATAAATCTTTGTAAAATCTCTTGTATGTATGTACCTTACCTAAATAAACATTTATTTATTATTTATTTTAAACATATTTGTGATCCTAATTACAAAATTGAAGAGCATCCAGAACATTGGAGAACGCCTGTTTATATATCTATATATATATATTATATTAATATTATATATATATTGTAGTATTATATCTATCTCTATAGTAGATATATATATATATATATTATAGGACAGTGTCAGAACCGCGCGATAGGAGGCATTTGATTAAGACGAGGAATTTCCTTAAAAGTACTTTCGTATCTAAGTAATCCATCTTTCAGAAGGATGTGCGTTTAATATTTCAGTGAGGTGTGTGGATATTATTGGTTGCAGGGCATAGGTGAGGTGAGGTACAATGTCCTTAATGAGATAATGTGATATTAATAAGGTATTGATGATATATATGTGGATCAAGGATGCCTACTCAAATCGCCCTTTAGCTCATCAGTCAAAAGTGGATCTAAATTATACAAACCATTGCTAATATTCAAATTACATGATTTTGTACTCTGTATTAAAGCAGATTCAATAATGATTCCTATTGCAAATGCTTTTACAATTTGTTATTGAAGAAGCTCTCTCCCAATTAGTTTTTTTTTGAGATATATACAAGAGTTGTAACCTTCTTGTACAGCCACTAGTTACGCGTAGCGTTTCGGGCAGGTCCCTGGAATACGATCCCCGCCGTGAAGAATCGTTTTT
>WNGS01007854.1:0-12543 GCA_020271785.1 Procambarus virginalis
CCCCTCCCTTCTCTTCCCCCCCCTTCTCCTTCTTCCCCCTCCCCCTTGCCTTCATACCCCTTCCCTTTCTCTTTACCCCCTCCTCTCCTGCTTTCCTTTCCCTCCCCTTCTCTTACCCCCTCCCCCGCCTCTTCTCCTCCTGCTCTTACCCCCTCCCCCTGCTCTTCCCCCTCCCTTCTCTTACCCCTTACCCCTCCCCCTGCTCTTCTTTCCCCCTCCCTTCTTCTATCCCCCCTCCCCCTGCTCTTCCCCCCCCTTCTCCTTATCCTTACCCCTCCCCCTGACTCTTTCCCCTCCCTTCTCTTACCCCTCCCCCTGCTCTTCCCCCCTTCCCCCTGCTCTTCCCCTCCCCTCCCCCCTGCTTCTGCCCCTCCCTTCTATTTCCCCCTCCCCCTGCTCTTCCTTCCCCTCCCCCTGCTCTTCCCCCCTCCCCCCGTCTTCCCCCTCCCCCTGCTCTTCCCCCCTTCCCCCTGCTCTTCCCCCTCCCGGGCTCTTACCGCGTCCCCCCCTGACTCTTCCCCCCTCCCCCTGGCTCTTTCCCCCCTCCCCGGCTCTTCCCTCTCCCACCTGCTCTTCCCCCCCTCCCCCTGCTCTTCCCCCCTCCCCCCTGTCTCTTCCCCCCTCCCCCTGCTCTTCCCTCGCCCCCTTCGTCTTTCCCCCCTCCTCCTCCTTCCCTCTTCGCCTGTCCGTCCTCCTATCCTCCTCGCACCTCCTCTCCTGCCTTCTCGTCCTCCTCCTCGCTCTCCTTCTTCCTCCTTCCTCCTCTTTCTTCCTTCCTCATCGCTCCGCCTCCTCCTCCTCCTCCTCGCTTCCTTCCTCTCCTTTCCTCCCTCCCTCCCTCCCTTCCTCCTCCTCTTCCACTTTCGGCCTCACTCCCTCCCTCCTTCCTCCACACGCCCTCCTCCCTCTTCCTTACCCTCCTCCTTCCTCCTCCTCGCTCTCCTTCCTCCTCCTCCTTCCTCTTCGGCCTCCTCCTCCTTCCCTCGCTCTCCTCCTCCTTTCCTCCTCGCCCTCCTTCTCCAACAGGATCTCCAACTCCACTTTCCGGACCAACGCACTTGGTCTGGACATAACGTGACAGTTTATACCCAGATTTAGGAGAGTGTCTTGGTCCTCAGTGAGGTTGATACCTGCAAGGTTCAGGAAGCCGTCTCTTGGTCGTGGAATTGCCATGGGTCCTCCATATAGTGTTGTTAGCTTCTTGATAATCCTTGTTTCCGTGCTGAGGTGATGTCGGTCTGTGAGGATGTCGAGGTGTTGTTCGATGCGGGTGCGGAGACTTTCGTCGATGTTGCTGTTCTCCATTCGTTTGTGGCCTGAAGTAGTTGCGTTTTATTGTCTTTGATATCATTTTCTGCCTTGTATATCTGATTACGAAATATTGTTAAATATTATTGGGTCCTGAAAGATATTGTTAATAGAAATGTTATCCCTACAGACAAAAATCAGAAGATACAACTAACGATTTACTATAAAACCAAAAAAACAGCCAGCCTACTAATGAAAAACTCTCCAGACACGGAGCAGAACGCCCTAAAAGAGACAAACGTCGTCTATGCCTTTAAATGTCCACTGGGGACTGTAAGCCCCAAAAAAACTCAGTATATAGGCAAGACAACAACATCTCTTTCCAGGCGTTTAACGATGCATAAGCAACAGGGCTCCATTAAGGAACATATACTCTCTTCCCACAACCAAACCATCACCAGAGAAATCTTAACAAACAACACAGAAATCATCGATAGGTACAGCGATAGCAGGCGGCTTGACATCTGCGAGGCACTACACATCAAGAAGTCAACACCAGCAATCAACAGTCAATTAATGCACAACTATATTCTACCTACTTCAAGACCCCGCTCCAATATAGAAGCATCAAGAATATGGGCCAATAGGCCCTTCCGCAGTTACTTCCATTCATACCTTCAATTTACCCAATTAATATCCAATTAATATCCATTGTTTCATGTTCTGTCCTTGTTGAAAGTTTTGTTCACCTCATTAAAAACTGTTGTAACATATCACCTCACCCAAAACGCAGGTATAAAATGAAAGATGAAAGCTGTTTAAATAGACGGGAGACATTCCCTGTCCACGAGGCTAACCATAGCCCGTGCTTCTTGCCCAGCTCCTGTGCCAGGTAAGTTACGGGCTCACCATAGCCCGTGCTACTTGGAACTTGTTCCGAGTAGCTGAATCTATAACAACAACAACTGTTTAAATCATAGCATAGTAAAGAACTGTTTAGTGCTTTCAGGTTATAGTTGTGTGTGAAAACTAAAAGTCTTTGAAAATGTAATTAGTTATTACGAACCGCGTTCAAGTGTCGCGTCAGACTAAGAAATAAAGAATGAATTTTGGAGAATTGATTTTTCATTTACCGTCATCAGTAAAAACAACATAAGGAAAATTGAGAAAATTCGTGTTAGAATATTAATCTTACTTTTTCGGTCATATTTAATAACATATGTCTACAGGAAAGACTGCTACCAAAATATACTAATATATATATATATATATATATATATATATATATATATATATATATGTACATGTATGTATGAGTGTGTGTACATGTGTATACAACATATAATTTTGTAACTAGCGTCAAACATTGTTATTTGCTTAGCTAAGCGAACTAGAGGGTTCAGTTCCTGAACGATTATGTGCCTCTGTAATCCTTTACACCACCGCCCACGGGATGGGTATGGGTGCATAATAAAGAAAGAAATAGAAGAAATTGAAATTGCATAATATGGTTATTGACATTCAATAATAGTAAGATAAAGCAATGAGGACCAAATGGGAGACCAGTGATCAGATGAATATTACAGACTCAAGGGTAGCCTTCTCTTCTTGTATATAAATGAAAAAAATAAATTTGTTTGTTTAATTCTAATGCTTGTAGGCGAGAACAGTTGTGAACGCCAGCTAGCGCACAAGTACATGAGCGCCCAAAATACTTTTACACAAAAGACATGTACAGACAGGCGTGTGGCTTCTGACTTCTTTTTTATTGATTAATATTAAATATTAGGCGCTTACCTATAATAGTTATCATTTTATACAAGTATAACTATCACATAATAAATATAAAAGGAGTTTATCCAAAACCTGACAGAAGTGTTGTGTTTCGTGCGTTGTATCGTGTTTGTGGGCATTCGGGTGTGTTGTGTTTACGCTGGCGGGCGGCGTCCTTACCAACTCCGAATTATGTCTATTACATCACTAAACTTCATTTAATAACTATATGCCTGTTAAGTAGAAGATTTTAAGTGTTAATAGCATTACATTGTCGTTTTAATATGGAACACGTACACATATATGCGAAACGTCGAAAGCTGGTGTCCTAAGTGGTAAATATATTAGTGTGCGATGTTGTCAATGTACGGAGTGTCTTGTATCCTGACCCAAGGCGATATGTCCGCCAGGCGTCGTACAACCGAACCGCTGAAAAGGGATGCTAAACGGCAGTAGCAAAGCCAAAACGCGAAAACAAGACGTGATCAGGCGGCTCCCAGGCGGAGGAGGTGTCCAGACGTCCGCTCGGCGTCAAGGGTGAACCAGGAGTCTCTAAAAAGTAAATAAATAAAAAGAATGCAAAGTATCCCAGTGTTAAGAGCAAAATTCAGGAGCTGAATGCTAAGCTTGCAATTAGGATAGCCAGAGATTCCCATTACAATGATATTGCTAAGAAAAAACTGAGCTCTGTGCTACTTTCAGGGGGAAACAGGAGAAGCAAAAAATGGCATCACAGATCAGTCTGCTACCTCGAAGAGCTTCACCTGCTTGAGCAAGCCCGTGAGCTCCTGCCTGTAGAGAGGTTACCTCCCTGGGAGGATGACTCGTGCAAGATCATCATCAATGAAATGGCAACGAAAAAATCCAACATGATACCACAAGAAATGAGGCACAAGTATCTCGAGGAAATTTATAAAGAAGCCGGAGATGAACTAGATCAAATCTACACTGACGGCCGGGTCATCTAATCCTGTCAATGGCAGAGCTGGTGCATCATACACGGTAATTAAGGATAATACTTTCCAACGCAGACATGAAGAAAAAACACGTATTGAGAACTATGCCTCTTCAACGCAAGCAGAGCTAACTGCCATTGTTATGGCGTTAAGGTTTCTTGAACGGAACACTAATGGTGCAGTGATTTGTACCGATTCAAAAGCAGCACTGCAAAGCTTAAGTAAAAATCGGGCAGAAAATCTTGCAATAGTCGCTGAAATTAAGAGAGCTGTGAGAGTACTTACCAATCAGGGAAGAGTCATCAAGTTTCTGTGGATCCCCTCCCATGTTGGAATATGTGGGAATGAACGAGCAGATGTGCTGGCTGCTGAAGGAGACCATATTGAATACTTCATACCCAAGACTCTCCTAGAAATTAGAGGTATTGTCAGGCAACATCACCGTGACAAGGTAACTGAGGAAAGTAGGATAGAAGCACAAACCAGTGAATCTATACGATGGTACAACATGGTTGCAGCTGGCAATCCCAATCGTTATGGCCGAAGAGGAGGAGGACGAGTGAGAGAATCAGTGATAGCGAGAATCCGTCTTGGATACAAATATTCTTGGAGATATGGAATGGAAACAACAGTTGATCAGCAAAGTTGCAGAATCTGTGGTGAGAGTGATGGACACCGCCTTGACCACTATCTACGTGAATGTGAACACCTGAGAGACATTAGAAATATGTGTAGAATAATAAACCCCACATTGTTTGAGTTAGAAAAACACTATTTGTCAAATATTGATACTGTTCTTAAAAGATTTCCCCATTTTGCACCCCAAGATAACGTAAGCTTTTAAGGGTTGATAGATGTTAATCTTCTTGTTTGAGGAGCTGTTCACTTGAGACAGTTAAGCAAGTCCCAGCTGTGTCAAGTTCAAGTTCAAGTTCAAGTATGTTTATTGAGATAAGCAAGAAATACATCTCAAAGGGATAGAGTGGCTTAGGCTATTTCTACCCCCCTCTACTTCAAGTCCCTCAAGGGGCGCACAAATTCAGTGAGTACAAATAGACAAATAACATTACAAGAATCCCATTTAACATTGCAGGTTAATATAGTAAGTACAGCATATAATTGTTACACTCTTGGGGCAAAATTCTTGTAGCTCCTAAGTATACTGTCTATCATACCATTATCACACATCCAAACAATTTGATGTGGTACACTATTTAATTTCTTATTTCTATAGTTTTCAATAAGTTGACACTCTAATACATAATGTTCTAAGGTGTAAGCGTGCGGCATACTACATAATTTACACTCCTTATCTTTTTCACTGACATCAACATCGTATTGCCAGATATATTTATATCCTAATCTTAATCTCATGTAAATTGAATCCTTCCAAGTAGACTTTCCTTTACCATAGGTGAAGGACGAGTTTGTATTTATTATTGAATAATGCTTAAGTGTGTTACTATTTGTCATGTTCACAGAAAATGGTACCATCCGTTTTCTATGTGCGGCGGCTGGACGCCTGGAGAGAAGAGGTAAACAAAGCACACAGGACGCCTGCCAAGCTTGGGAGCTACTCTATCATGTAATCGTAAATTATTATTAAAGTCAGTAACCAGGAATGACTTTACATCAACCTTACTACCAAGACTATCTCACCTACACACAGACACCACATTGGCGACGAGGATGAACTGGGAACGCAGGTATTTTGTTCAACAAAACACAAGGAAGGAGCATGCTGTCTCGCCCCCAGAGGAGGAAAGAGAAGCTGTCTGTGATCACCATACCCGATGCTGTATGCTAACCAATGCTTTGTGCTAACCATTGCTGTGTGCTAACCATTGCTGTGTGCTAACCAATGCTGTGTGCTACCCAAGCTGTGCTGATTGTTGCTGTGAGAGGAATCTGCCGAAGCTGTGTACGAAACGACGCTTTGATGCAGTGTACAAAACCCGATGTTTTGGTTACGAAACGACGCTTCGTGCTACAAAATTCTTCACGCTGTGAACCTACTGCTGCCTACTGCTGCCAACTGCTGCCTACTGCTGACAACTGCTGCCAACTGCTGCCAACTGCTGCCAATTGCTGTAACAACTGCTGTGTTGCTGTGAGTAGTAACAACACATGTACACAAGGGTTAGGTAAGAAATCAGTTGCTGCTGTGTTGTGCACTGTTGTGAACTTTTGCATTAAAATGCTTGTGTGCTTTGCAAAATTAAAGTAATTACAGTGAATTCTTAAATAACATATACAGTGCAGTAAGTGTTATATATTCTGAGGAACATTTTAAGTGATAAGTTTAAATTTATTCAGTAAAAATGGCAAATATACCTCAGTTTCCTGCATTTGATCCTGACTGTGACCAGACAAACCTGTCACAGAGGTGGGTCAAATGGCTTAAAAGGTTTGAAAATTTGTTGATAGTTTCTGATATCAAAAGTGCTGAAAGAAAGCGTGCCTTTCTGCTTCACTATGCAGGTGATAGAGTTTGTGATATCTTTGATACACTGAAAGATACTGGTGGTGCCAAAGATTATGACACTGCCAAGGCCAAATTAACTGAGCATTTCAAACCAAGGCAAAATACTGCTATGGAAATTATGCATTTCAGGAGAGCAAAACAACTCTCTAATGAAACTGTTGATCAATACCATACACGTCTGCAGGGTTTAGCAGCCCACTGTGAGTTTGCTGATGTTGACAAAGAAATCAAACAGCAAATAATTGAAACATGCACATCTACACGTCTTCGTCGAAGAGCTCTAGAACTTGTTGATGATGAAAGTTCTCTTACCAAGATACTGGATATGGCTCGTCGAATGGAAGATGCTGCACGTGATGCTCGTGTCATGGAGTGCAGTGCCAACAACGGTTCTGCCACTGTTACTAACAGTCAAGAAGTATGTAAGGTTCAGGGAGTACACCATGATCATAGAAGATATCATGCCAAACCTAACATTAAATTGAGCCGAGAACCACATCACAACTGGAGTCATGGAACAAGACTCAAGCAGTCACAACGACTCACATCAGAGGTTGTCAATAATAAATGTTACAATTGTGGAGGAGACTACCCACACCAAGATAATGTTTGTCCAGCTCAAGGTAAGAAGTGCTATGAGTGTAGAAAACTAAATCATTTTGGTGCTATGTGTCGTTCCGCACTAAAGAAACCACAATCAATAAATAAAAGCAATGTACGAGGATCAAGTCATAGGAGTCGAGGTGGCAAACACAATATTGCACCTCAAATCAAGAATGTTAATAATATACAAGACAACATTTCATTACAACCAGTCTCAGATGACAGTGAATGTGATTATATTTATGGAGTACAATCAATCACAGAATGGAATGATCTTCCAAACAACCCAGAGACTATAGTATACATTGCTGGCATTTGTCTCAAAATTCTCATTGACACTGGATCAAACATTGACACCATTGCTGAGTGCCACTATGAAAAATTTAAAAAACATTCCCAAAGCTTGAAAACTATAATGGCAAAGCCACTGCCTATGCTTCAAAGGTAGCCTTACCAGTGATTGGAACTTTCACTGCAGAGATTAAGTCAAAGAATGCAATGCTCATTACTACATTCCATGTTGTTAGGAATGCAAAGGAGTCTTTACTCAGTTACAAGACTTCAACCAAATTGGGGCTACTTCAGCTTTCTAATGCTGTAGCAGTGGAATCTGCAAACAATGTTGATGCTATTGTTGCTGAATTTTCTGATCGGTTTAAATCCATAGGTTGTTATACTGATAGCAAGGTACATCTGCATATCAACCCAGATGTAATTCCAGTTGCCCAACCACATCGCCGACAACCATTCCATACTCGCAAGAAAGTCGATGCCGAACTGGATAGGCTGATAGAACTAGATATCATTGAACCGGTAACAGGCCCAACACCATGGGTAAGCCCAATTGTCACTCCACCAAAGCCGAAGAATCCAGATGAGATACGCATTTGTGTAGACATGCGTGTTCCCAACAAGGCAATAATGCGTGAACGCCATCCTACACCCACTGTAGATGATATGATCTACCGCTTGAATGGTGCAACTGTATTCAGCAAGTTAGATTTAAACAAGGGCTATCATCAGCTTGAACTTGATGATGAGAGTCGATTCATCACAACGTTTACGACACATCGAGGTCTGTATAGGTACAAGCGCCTGAGTTTTGGTATTAACAGTGCTGCTGAAGTATTCCAGCACATCATCAGCCAGGTATTGCAAGATATACCTAATGCTGACAACATGTCTGATGACATCATTGTTTATGGCCGTACCCAAGCTGAACACGACAAAGCTCTTCGTGCAACATTGCAACGCTTACGAGAAAAGAATTTGACGCTAAGCCGAGCAAAGTGTGAGTTCAATAAACATAAAATTGAATTCTTTGGACATGTACTTAGTGACAAAGGTCTATCTCCAGATCCTAAGAAAGTTGCAGATATCAAGAATGCTGCACCTCCTTCAACATCCACTGAAGTACATAGTTTTCTGGGAATGGCAAACTACTGTTCTCGCTTCATTCCAGATTTTGCTACCATTACGAAGCCTCTACGTGAGCTCCTGAAGAAAAATGCATCATGGTACTGGAGCGATGTCGAGCAAAATGCATTTGATGCTGTGAAAGATGCACTAGTAGAAAATGCGACTGCTGCATACTTTGATCCATCAATGGACACTGAGTTAACGGTGGATGCTAGTCCTGTTGGTTTAGGTGCTGTGTTAGCCCAACACAAACCTGGTCAACCAGATTCAAGAGTAGTAATTGCCTACGCCAGCCGTTCTCTCACAGATGTTGAGCAACGATACAGTCAGACAGAGAAGGAAGCTCTTGCTCTTGTATGGGGCTGTGAACACTTCAATGTGTATCTGCTTGGTGCACCCTTTACCACGATAGTCACTGACCACAAACCGTTGGAGACCATCTTCAATAATCCAAAGTCCAAACCACCAGCTCGCATTGAGAGATGGGCTCTTCGTCTGCAACCATACAACTTTACGGTGAAATACAAGCCAGGTGCAGGCAATCCCGCTGATTACATCAGTCGACATCCTGCCAACAGTTTCACCATCACCAAGCATCAGCAAGTTGCCGAGGAATATGTACACTCTGTAACCTGTGATGCAGTCCCTAAGGCTCTCACTCTTGATGAAATCCGTACTGCAACCCTAGAGGACCCAACTCTGCAAGCAACAGTGGATGCATTGACTAAGAAAAAGTTTCCACGCATCCCACCCTCAGGAGTTGACCAAGATGCATTCAAAGCACTTGAACGCATCCAGACAGAATTAAGTGTTACGCAACAACGCGACACCGTGCTGCGAGGTACTCGTATCGTCATTCCAGCTGTTCTCCAGCAACGTGCTCTGAAGCTTGCACATCAAGGACACCAAGGTCTTGTAAGGACCAAACAGCTGCTACGAGAAAAGGTGTGGTTTCCTGGCATTGATCGTCAAGCTAAGGACATGCATGATGCCTGTGTCCCTTGCCAAGCTGCAGTGGATACTTCAAGACCAACACCTCTACAACCTTCACCACTACCTGCTGCACCATGGATGGAAGTATCGATGGACTTCTGTGGACCGCTACCAACTGGAGAGTACTTGATGGTAGTCATTGATGATCACTCACGTTATCCAGAAGTAGAAATCATCACTTCCACATCTGCAAAGGCTGTCATCCCGAAACTCGACAAGATCTTTTCAAACTTTGGCATTCCTGAAGTTGTCAAGACGGACAATGGACCGCCATTTAATGGACAAGACTTTGTCAACTTTGCTGAGCATATTGGATTCAAACACCGCCGTGTGATGCCACTACATCCTCAAGCAAATGGAGAAGTAGAGAGATTCATGCAACCTCTCATGAAAGCTGTACGCTGTGCTCATGCCGAAGGACGATCCTGGAAACAAGCTATGTATGCTTTTCTCAGGAACTACCGTGCAACACCGCATGGAACACTGGGCAAGTCGCCTGGCGAACTTTTATTTGGACGTCCTATGAGAATCGCACTACCTGTCATGCCAGCCAAGGTAACGGATAAACGTCTCGCTCAGAAGGATGCACTAGCCAAGGGCAAAATGAAAATTGCTCATGATCAACGTGCAAAGGAACAATTCATAAAGGTTGGAGATACTGTTCTCGTTAAAAAGAAAAAAGAGGGAAAGCTAGATATGCCGTATGATACAAAACCATATAAAGTGATTAGTGTAAAAGGAACTATGGTAACAGCGAGTAATAGAGATCATAGTATAACACGTAATATGGCTTATTTCAAAGTGATTCCAAATAGTGTAGAAAATGATGAAGTGCAAAGTCGTGCAAAAGAAAAAGAAAAAATGAGTTATAACTCGATAAACAATTCATCGAGGGATATTCTTGTATTTAAGGACTCTCGTCCAAAACGACATGTTAAACGCCCTACACGATATGATGATTAATTGTGTTCCTATGTAATGCAAAGTATTTACTTGTTATGCTGAACTAAATTTAATATTGTTTGAATAATGCAGATCTCTCATTCAATATTTTGTAACTTTGTATTACAGTTTCTTTCATGTTTGTTTAACATTGCATATGTATTTTTAACATTGAAATCCTTTGTGGTAAAGATTGTTTAAATTCTTTGTGTGTTTAATTAATGTTAAATGTATGCAATATCTCTTGATATGTTAATAACTTACTTTGTGTCAATAACTTTGCTTTGTGCTACAAGCATGGTAGACATCCTGTATTCATTATTTTTAAAGAAAAGGAGGGATGTCATGTTCACAGAAAATGGTACCATCCGTTTTCTATGTGCGGCGGCTGGACGCCTGGAGAGAAGAGGTAAACAAAGCACACAGGACGCCTGCCAAGCTTGGGAGCTACTCTATCATGTAATCGTAATTATTATTAAAGTCAGTAACCAGGAATGACTTTACATCAACCTTACTACCAAGACTATCTCAGCTACACACAGACACCACACTATTGTCCACCATTGCCATTCTCTTTATTATTTCTTCACCCTCTTGGATCATCTTGATTCTTGTTTTTATTTGTTTCAAGGTTAACTGACATATAACATCAACAAGATTTTTTCAGTGGCTCTTTTCGCTATGTCATCAACTACCTCATTCAACAGTATTCCCACATGAGAAGGGATCCACATGAATCTTACTTTATACCCAGTTTTTTCTATTTTCTTAACATTCTCTCTACACTCTATCACAATATTCTGATATACTGGGCGTCTGCTATTTAAAGACTCTAACGCTCCTCTGCTGTCAATAAAGAAGCAAGCATTTTACCACATTTGACTACTTCCTGTAATCCTACTAATACTCCTTGGAGTTCAGCCTGCGTTGAAGAGACATTGTCAGTTAAGCGGCGTCCAATAACAGTATCTACAGTGCCGATGTCAGTGTACTCCCTGATCAAGACTCCACATCCTGCCTTCCCATCCCTACCTACTGACCCATCACAATATACATGTAGAGTGTTCTCTGTAGGCAGTTTTCTAATTATACAATCATATGTTGCCCTCAGCTCTCCTATTTCGTACATACTTTTTTCCTTTTGCAAGGGAGTAATTACTACATCTACATTACAATCCTCCCATGGTGGTGTGAATTTTCTCTTGGGCACAGCAATACACTCTGTAATAACATCATTCTTTATAACATTAGAACATAAGTTATTCATATATACTCTGTTCTTCATCATATACTGTTCACTACTTCCCACCTTTTGAATCGAGAGGATTAATTCATTAGCTCCCCCACCTCTCATTAATCTAATGGCAGAGGCTACATTTATCTCTGAAATTCTATCCCAATACTCTGCAGATTCAGCTCCATTCTCATTATCTCAATCATAGCATTTCTTGGGCATCCTAAGATAATTCTCATGGCTTCATTTTGTACCTTCTCCAACTTGCCCATCCTACCTTTACCAAAACAAGAAATGACAGGTGCAGCATAATCAATAAGAGATCTTACAGTACTCAAGTATATCATTCGTAGCACAGGGACTCCCACTCCCTTTCTACAGCATGCCAAGGCCTTCAGAGGTTGTAATCTCTTCCGACATTAACCCACACAGTCTGTTCATCTCAGCTTCCAAACTCTCGTGGGTATATCCAACATATATGCCTAATATTTATATATATTAACTCTCTATATTTTACCGTTTATTTTCAATATAATGGGCCTCCGACTTCTACATTCAAACTTAGTTTTGTTTTCATTAACCACCAGTCCCATATGGTGACACAGGTATCCAAAATTGTCCAACACTTTTTGAACCTTTGAAATATCTTTGCCCTGAAACAAAATATCATCGGCATATATGATCGGAGTTACCTCATTTGAGTATCTCTCAGATGCTATCTTATTCATTAGTACATTAAACAGGGTGGGACTCAACACTCCTCCCTGAGGTGTGCCGAGTTCAAAAGACCTCACACCTGACATACAACCTTGATACCACACCTGCGCCTTCCTTTCGTAAAGATAATCCCCTATCCAGCGCAATAATCTCCCTTTAACACCAAGACCAGC
>WNGS01007859.1:4939-20466 GCA_020271785.1 Procambarus virginalis
CGGTGTTAGCTTACACAAGGGTGTGTGAGGAACACCCTTCAAGCCTTTGTTGTCATCGTTGAGTGTAGCGTGAGTGGGGGGTGTAGGTGTTGCTCATGTTGCAAATTGTCACATTTACTACAAGATCAAGTTGGCCTCAACTTGCTGGTGAGAATTCTTATTCCTATGTTTTCACATGTCCATTTGGGAGCTGTCAGTCAGCACGATCTCAAATTAGGATAGACGAAAACATCTATTTTTAGAGTGCTGACATATATAGATATACAAACAACATGGCACTATCAAAGATCACCACATCCTTACTACACAAAATCAGCCTCCATCATGGTGGTGTGGTCACGCATCAGTAACACGAAAGGTGATGCGTGTGACCACACACAACGCATCAGTGTGTTGGAGGAGGCTGCGAACACTTGAGGCTTTATTCATCGAGACCGAAACCAGTAGGTCAACATTGAAATTATTTTCAGCATGAACATACAATTACTCGATGGCTCCCTTGTCAGAAAGAATGTCAGAGAAAGAGACACCCGGATGACAAACATGAGCTGAATTTAGGCAGAAATCGCGCACTCTATTCTTAGTCGTTCTCTGTGATTAAAGACTAGTCGAAGGGTGAGGTGAACTTGATCTGTTTTTGCTTCTGAACTTTGTAAACCTGTGTCAGTGTTAACTGTATATTACTGAACACAGTGTCGAGGAAACGTCGTAGATATAAGTGGTAAGACTAAATGATTTAGTGTTTCTTCACCTTTTAGATAATAGAAAATTAGAACGCAAGTAGCAGGTATCCCTAGGAAATTAGGGAGTGTAACAATGCTGCCGTTTAAATAAAAAAAAACATATAAAAGGAGTCCAATGTCAAGTTTATAGAATGGAAAAACAATCGTAACAGATTTGGGCGTAATTCTGTTGGAAGATCTACTTAAAAAAAAAACATAGCCGGCACAACGTCAAGAAGAATGAAAAGGTTTGAACAAATCCACAAGGGCCGTGAACGAGGATTCGAACCCGGAGTTCAAAACGGAACTTGATAGGGCAAGCGTCTGGGGATCCTCTCACGAACGCAGGTTCCAATCCCATCACGGCCCTTGTGGATTTGTTCATTTGATGCATCAGGTATTGTGATTCTGTATGGAATGAAAAGGTTGGGATAAAAAGCAGCTTTCAAAACAAGATGCCAGAATGGCGTTGATACCTTTGTATACGACACAGGTGCACCGTCGGGTCGAATATTCACACTAACAGTTCCAGTTTCTGGAGAAATTACAAAGATCTTGTACTGCCAGAATCAATTCAATAAAACATCTAGGTTAATGGGCCACTTAAAATGTTTAAATCTATTCTCCAGAGCTTTGGCGGGAGAGAGAATAATTTACACTTGGAAATATTAGAGGGAGTGCTTCCACATCTACGCACGGAAATAACACCACATTATACCAAGAGGCATGGAAGGATTGTACGGAATTAGACACTTTGCATATTGGGAGTCGGCGCTGAGCGGACCAGAACACTGGACCGTGACCTGTGGCCCGGGTTCGATCCGGGCGCGGCGAGAAACGATGGGCGCAGTTTCTTTACCCTGATGTCATGTTCACCTAGCACATGTAAATAGGTACCTGGGAGTTACGGGCAGCTGCCTGGTGGTGGAGGCCTGGTCGAGACTCGGCCGCGTGGGACACTAAGCCCGAAAGTCATCTCAAGATAAACATCTCAAGATCATATTGAAAAAGAGGTGCAAATAGGGACCCTGAGAGAGGTAAATGGCGTCAACATAGAAGGTCCAAAGATTTTTCAACAGTTTGCCACTAAACTTGTGAGAAATGTAATCGAGCCGATCTACTCCCGTGTTCAAAGGTACTTATATAAATCAAACCCGTTAATCTTTGAGTACTTGAGATTATGTTGAGACGATTTCAGGGGCTCTTAGCGTCCCAGCGGACCGGTCCGCAACCGGGCTCTCCTTTTTTCCACACCCCGCAGGAAGCAGACCCGGGTTAGCAGCTTGTCTAACTCCCAGGGTACCTATTTACTGCTATGTAACAGGGTCATCAGGCGGTGACATTATAGAAGAACTTTTTGCCCATTTGTATCCGCCTTACACTGAGGGATCGACACCCGGTACCCTCAGGAGCTACGAATCCAAGCGTCCAGTTTCAGCTCCCGTCCTCCCATAGAACGCGCATTTTGAGTCGTACTACTTTATCCTAAAGGGACAAAATTGTCTGTACTAGAAAATGTGTACAGCGGCTCGCGAAAATGACATACTTGTCCCGTTTCTTTGTAGGTCCTCTGGTAGGTTAGGATAAGGCCACACTTTAGTTTTTAAAACGACAAGTTCTTTGACGTTGGGAAACATAGGAATGGATGGAGTGGACTAACTACAGTACCTTCAAAGGATACCTGAGATCAATCCGGGGCTGTGATGTACACCAGGCTGCGGGCAGGTGGGTCTAACACGCTCTTGGATCCAGCCGCCGAAACTAACCAGCACTAGCCAGTAAGTAGCGCCGGGCCGCTGGGAGACCTTAGGGACTAAAGAAAGGTGACACGGGTGAAGATGGTAAAAGATAAGAACAGTTGGAAAACCTATAGGACTATGATCTTGATGCATCTTTCGGGAGGACTGATTATTTTGGAATCGAAAGGTGGGGGTTTTGGCGGTTTGGGGGGTTTCAGGGGGTAAGGTTCCCTTCGGATCTTAATGGGTGGAGATTAGATGGCCAGTGAATACTGATGTTTGATTGTGTGACCTCTTTTTTTCATGGTTGTGTGTGTGTGTGTTGTGTGGTGTGTGGTGTGTGGTATGGTTGTGTGTGTGTGTGTGTGGTGTGTGTGTGTGTGAGGAGGAGATGGTGAGGCTGGACAATAGTGGTAAGTGTTGTGGTTCCTGATTTAGATGGCGAATGGGAGGGAACTGTAAACACCTACTTCACCTATCCTAGGATGACAGTTGGGTTGTAGCTCCTGGTCCAGGCTCTCGCCTCGTTCATCCAGAAACACAGCCCACACCTTAGGATGTCGCGTCTCGCCGCTTCTGTACACAGCAGGTCCGTGCTTCTTGTCTACAGTACGTCGCAGGGTTGAAGTCGGTCTCCTGGCCGTCAACTTTCCTCCCAACTACGTCAGCCAGCCTACGTCTCGGCTGTCGTCGTACGTTTCCCAATAGTCCTTGTCACTGTACTCCCAGAGTAACTGTCTCTCACCACTACGAAGTCACGGTGAAGTTACCAGCCGTACCAGACGATGCTGCTTAAGCTTCACACGCACAGCACCCGACTTCAGAGCACTTGAAGCTCACAACACTGTCGATTCCCTCGTCGTCTAGATATATCGCTAGGTATTTGGGAAGACTTCTCGACGTGCTTGCATCCAACTGTTGACTCGTAGGGTTCCACGAAGGTGTGGGGTTACTGTCAAACTTGACAGGATCGTCGATCAAACATTCAACCTGGTTGACAAGGCTGTCAACCCGGTTCACTCACGGTGGGTGGCCCGGCCACTAAGCTGTCTCTTATACTGGTGAACTGCCAACGACGACACACGTCGATGCCCGGCCCACTTCTTGCAACGCACCTGTCCCCTGAGCACTTGTTGCTCAATATTTTGTCAATTCCTTATCTGAGCCACTTTTGGGTTACAGGAAGACCTCACAGAGTGCGTGCCAACAACTGGAGACGCTTAAATCCACCGGAGTTCGGTAAATCCGTCACTCTGACAGGATGACCGCTCGCGCGTCCTACCTCTCGGACGTGTCGTGAAAGACTGATCTCGTCTGGCGCCAACACGGCTGGACCCCCTGCCTATGTGACGTCACTTTTCCCAAAGTTGGTTTTCATTGGCTCCCAGTGCCATGTCGCTGACGGTGACCAATCTGGCGCCACTGACGTCACACAGTTTTGGCGGGAGGACAGACTCGCCAGCGCCATATTGGCTCCCTAAAGGGCCTATCCCACAGGACAAAATACTACATTTACGCAAATTTCTCGGCTCTCGAGAATACTGTTCTCTCCCACATATGTTCAATTGTTGCCTGCAATGTAGAGAACGCTCGAGAATAGTGGACATGACTCTTACAGCAGGCATGGGAGAATTAGAAGGGTGGGAACACCGTCACACCACGTTGTTGATACTTAAGTTGTTTAGCTTAAGAGGGTATAGGTCATCCTATGTGTCTGGCGCCTAACAGGCGTCCAACACCGCTCGGCACGCTATCATCAGCGTCCTCTGCGATCTGCTTGAAAAAATTGACAACCCTTGGGCGTGTACCTAACTAACATTATATACAGTGATTTACCTATAGTGGCCATAAACAAACAAGTTTTGAGACGTCCAAAACTGCTTCGTGAATCTGGCCCCTGGTTAGCAAGTAGCCAACACTCCCTGGCCTCCGACAGTGGAAAATGGAGTAACTATGTTAAGGATAGGTTGAAAGTGGTTATGACCTCAGAACGGTCACAACAGGTGCTCTGACAAGGAATAGAAGTGTTTCATCTGCCGTGGGCAGTTGTAGAATGATTAGTTGTGGGCAGGAATTGGAGTACCAAACATCTCTGCTTTTCCTTAGTTTTATTATAAAACTATATATATCTGTACACCGGGCCAGGGGCTAGCTAGTGTGTATCAGGGAGCGCGTGTGCTCACTCCGATGCCCAGGCAGCGTCTGGTCTCAGCTCTGCTGGTAAGGGCAGATTGCATTAAAATCTGCTGACCACGCTGACCACGTTGTTGATACTTATTAAGTTGTTTAGCTTAAGAGGGTATAGGTCACCCTATGTGTGAGGGTGAACTGGCGTCCAACAGAAGGAAAACCATGGGGCGGGAGGAAGGTGAAAGAAGGGAGTAGGGAGAGTGTGAGATGGAGAATGGAAGAAAGATGGGGATGAAAGGACATGGGAAGAAAAGGTAGGGTGTGTAGCAGGAATATGAGGGGGTTGTTGTTGTATAGTTTCAGCTACTCGGAACAAGTTTCAAGTAGCACGGGCTATGGTGAGCCCGTAGTGGACTTGCCTGGCACAGAGAGGGGCGGTAACTGTGTAGGAGAGGGAGATAGGTTTGGTCTTATAGGAGGTCGACTCTTCTTTAAAGGGGATGTTTTTGGAGACGTGAACAAGCCAGCTGACACCACGCGTACACATGTGTGTGTGTGTGTGTGTGTGTGTGTGTGTGTGTGTGTGTGTGTGTGTGTGTGTGTGTGTGAGGGAATGGGGGTCAGCCTGTGTACTGGAGGTGGGAAGAGACATTTCTTGTTCATACAGGAAAGATTCAAATATTTACTGAGCTCTACATCCACTGCTTGCTTACTGCATTATATACATTATTTAATATTAACATCTCTCTAAATTCACCATTTCACCGCCCTATTTATTAAAACACCGAGCCACACCAATCATCATTTTAGTGAGCCATATCCTGCTCACATCACACACCACTCTGTCCATGCCACACTAACCTAACCTGTCCACGACAGGTTTTGGACTTGGCCACACCACTACACACTCGTTTTACATATTTATGACCAATTGCACTCGCAACATTACTTCCTGTACCTCTCTCTGCATGTATCTTAATTGCTGCTTCTGTTGTCGATCCGAAATAAATGTTTGCAACACCTTTAGCTCCTTAGAACATATGATCCTTAGAACATATATGATCTCCTTTATATGATCCTTAGAACATATACGGCACGCATAGACGAGATAAAACACCTAAATTATTGGGATCGTCTCAAAGCTCTCCAAATGTACTCTCTAGAAAGGAGACGAGAGAGATACCAAATAATATACACGTGGAAAATACTGGAGGGCCAGGTCCCAAATCTACACAGTAAAATAACAACGTACTGGAATGAACGATATGGAAGAAAATGCAAGATTGAACCAGTGAAGAGCAGAGGTGCCATAGGCACAATCAGAGAACACTGTATAAACATCAGAGGTCCGCGGTTGTTCAACGTCCTCCCAGCGACTATAAGAAATATTGCCGGAACAACCGTGGACATCTTCAAGAGAAAACTGGACTGTTTCCTAAGAGAAGGCCCGGATCAGCCGGGCTGTGGTGGGTATGTGGCTCTGCGGGCCGCTCCAAGCAACAGCCTGGTGGATCAAACTCTCACAAGTCGAGCCTGGCCTCGGGCCGGGCTTGGGGAGTAGAAGAACTCCCAGAACCCCATCAACCAGGTAGCTAACTTTATGGTATTTTCTTGATTGCATGTGCACCTCCCACTAAATCCCACCGCTGCCACCATTTGTATTCGGCGTTATTCAGTCATAGACATACGTGTTTACAGAGGATTTACGTACTTCACATGGTAGACGTCACCATATTGGAAGGTGACTCGTATAATGTATACCTTTAGTTTACCTGTAGGTTGTTGCAATAGTTCCACTCCCCAAGCCCCACTTGGGCCAGTTGTGTCTTCCCTGGAGCGTACCTTGAGAAGGTTTCGGGAGTTCTACTACTCCCTGAGCCCGGCCTGGGCCCATGAAACCTGATCTTAAAGGTTAATTGTGACTTGGAGTTGGTATAGATGAAAAAATCACTACATATAACCTTCTTATATATGTTTCCACCAATTCATTAACCTCGAGACATGTTCCAGGTAACCATATGTTATTTTGTATATAAATTTATATGGAAGATGTTGCACCATGGGAGTAAAATAAGTAGTGAATTCAAGCTACTATAGTTTGGCTCACTGGACATGCTCAGTGTGGAGAGAGTGTTGGGAGGGGAAGGATAAGGAGAGCCAGTTCTCACGGTGGCTTCATGGAGGAATACTGGCGTCTGGCGGGGTATCATATTGCTCTCCATATGTTGCCGGAATGTGGTTCACCCCTAGCCACACCCCCACCCCTGGCCACACCTCTCTCACTCCTAAAAGTGGAGGCAGAGGGTATAACCCAGATCCTGTTCGAGGACTCCATGCTAACCACAACAGTATCATAAATCATCTCCACATCATGCCCATGCACTCAATCCCCCATTTTCCAAGTATCAACAAAGTATTGAGCAGGTCAGCAGTAAACATGATGATAATGATATTGTGTTGTGGAGACACTGGTCTAGTGGTAGTGACGACTCGGATGGTGATGAATGAGAGGGGGGGGGAGGCAGATGGTGAATGAGGATGGGTGGTTGAGCAATCACTCACGCTAACTGAGGAATTGACCAATGATTAGCTCGTCGGCACCCCCCCCCCTTAAGTCCACCACCTGGTACTTTGCTCACTGACATTCGTGAGTATAAGGCCACCTGATCCTTATACTCGCTGACATTCGTGAGTATAGGGCAACCTGATCCTTATACTCGCTGATAATAGTAAATATAAGGGAGTTGGGAGGAGTATCAGGGTCATAGGAGGAAAAGTAGTGCAGCTGCAGCTTCGTCAAAAATCCACTGGTGTTGTCTAGCCAGAAGCGTACGTAATGCAACGGTTTTTGCCTAACCTGCAACATACAAACCTTACCAACCCACCTAACCTATCGAGGCCGATTCATAGAAAACGTCAATATTGCGGTGCTTTTTAATTTGTACTTAAGGGTCGTATTTTTAACCGTTTGGTCGACTACGTGAAATTTTCCACACACACACATACACACACACACACCATACACACACACACACACACACACACACACACACACACACACACACACACACACACACACACACACACCCACACAGAAGAGAAGCAACAGAAGAATCCATGGTATAATAGGGAATGTATGGAAGCGAAGAAACTGAACAAAAGGGCGTGGAGGAACTTCCGGAATAACAGAACACCAGAAAGCAGAGAGAGATACCAGAGAGCCAGGAATGAGTACGTCAGGGTGAGAAGAGAAGCAGAGAAAAGTTTTGAAAATGATATAGCAAACAAAGCCAAGACCGAACCAAAGCTACTCCACAGTCACATCAGAAGGAAAACAACAGTGAAAGAACAGGTATTGAAACTTAGAACAGGAGAGGACAGGTATACAGAGAATGACAAAGAGGTGTGTGAAGAACTCAACAAGAGGTTCCAGGAGGTCTTCACAATAGAACAAGGTGAGGTCACTGTGCTAGGAGAAAGGGAGGTAAATCAGGCGGCCTTGGAAGAGTTCGAAATTACGAGAGAGGAGGTAAAGAGACACCTGCTGGATCTGGATGTTAGGAAGGCTGTTGGGCCAGACGGGATCTCACCTTGGATACTGAAAGAGTGTGCAGAGGCACTTTGCTTGCCACTCTCCATAGTGTATAGTAAGTCACTGGAGACGGGAGACCTACCAGAAATATGGAAGACGGCGAATGTGGTCCCAATATACAAAAAGGGCGACAGGCAAGAGGCACTGAACTACAGGCCAGTGTCCTTGACTTGTATACCATGCAAGGTGATGGAGAAGATCGTGAGAAAAAACCTGGTAACACATCTGGAGAGAAGAGACTTCGTGACAAATCGCCAACATGGGTTCAGGGAGGGCAAATCTTGCCTTACAGGCTTGATAGAATTCTACGATCAGGTGACAAAGATTAAGCAAGAAAGAGAGGGCTGGGCGGACTGCATTTTCTTGGACTGTCGGAAAGCCTTTGACACAGTACCGCATAAGAGGCTGGTACATAAGCTGGAGAGACAGGCAGGTGTAACTGGTAAGGTGCTCCAGTGGATAAGGGAGTACCTAAGCAATAGGAAGCAGAGAGTTACGGTAAGGGGTGAGACCTCCGATTGGCGTGAAGTCACCAGTGGAGTCCCACAGGGCTCTGTACTCGGTCCTATCTTGTTTCTGATATATGTAAATGATCTCCCGGAGGGTATCGATTCATTTCTCTCATGTTTGCGGACGATGCCAAAATTATGAGAAGGATTAAAACAGAAGAGGACTGTTTGAGGCTTCAAGAAGACCTAGACAAGCTGAAGGAATGGTCGAACAAATGGTTGTTAGTTTAACCCAACCAAATGTAATGTAATGAAGATAGGTGTAGGGAGCAGGAGGCCAGATACAAGGTATCATCTGGGAGAGGAAGTTCTTCAGGAATCAGAGAAAGAAAAAGACTTGGGGGTTGATATCACGCCAGACCTGTCTCCTGCAGCACATATCAAGAGGATAACATCAGCGGCATATGCCAGGTTGGCCAACATACGAACGGCATTCAGAAACTTGTGTAAAGAATCATTCAGAACTTTGTATACCACATATGTCAGGCCAATCCTGGAGTATGCAGCCCCAGCATGGAGTCCATATCTAGTCAAGGATAAGACTAAACTGGAAAAGGTTCAAAGGTTTGCCACCAGACTAGTGCCCGAGCTGAGAGGTATGAGCTACGAGGAGAGACTACGGGAATTAAACCTCACTTCGCTGGAAGACAGAAGAGTTAGGGGGGACATGATCACCACATTTAAGATTCTGAAGGGAATTGATAGGGTAGATAAAGACAGGCTATTTAACACAAGGGGCACACGCACAAGGGGACACAGGTGGAAACTGAGTGCCCAAATGAGCCACAGAGATATTAGAAAGAACTTTTTTAGTGTCAGAGTGGTTGCCAAATGGAATGCATTAGGAAGTGATGTGGTGGAGGCTGACTCCATACACAGCTTCAAGTGTAGATATGATAGAGCCCAGTAGGCTCAGGAATCTGTACACCAGTTGATTGACAGTTGAGAGGCGGGACCAAAGAGCCAAAGCTCAACCCCCGCAAGCACAATTAGGTGAGTACAATTAGGTGAGTACACACACACACACACACACACACACACACACACACACACACACACACACACACACACACACACACACACACACACACACACACACTACCTGTTGATTGACGGTTGAGAGGCGGGACCAAAGAGCCAGAGCTCAACCCCCGCAAGCACAAGTAGGTAAATACAGTACAATGTTAACAGTAACTTCGACCTTGAATGACGCGGATAAACTCCGTGTGAAGGATGCTTGTCGGGCAGTCCCTAGGTTAGTGTGCCATCCCTCGTCCCCCCCACCCTTCTCTTGCTCTCTCTCTCGCTCGCTCGCTGTCTTTTTCGCTCTCTAGCTCGCTCTCTAGCTCGCTCTCTCGCTCTTACAAAATCCTAGTGACATCTGCAAAGGATGCTACAGCACTATAGATTATGTCCTTGTCTGTGTCTGATATGAGTAGCAGGCACAGTACCCTGGGGGACTGAGCTCTTCACGGTTGATGGTCCGGATTTTATTTTTGTTGACTTACACATTGGGTTCTGTTAAGAAATTGTAGATACATTTGCCTATTTTTCTGATAATTCCTTTTGAATGCATTTAATGTGCAATAACACCATTGTCACATCTGTCGAAGGCTTTTGCGAAATCTGTGTAAATTACATCAGCGTTTTGTTTGTCTTCCATGGCATCTAATGCCATGTCATAGTGGTCCAGCAACTGTGACAGGCAAGAGAGCCCTGTTCTGAAACCATATTATCCGAGGTTATGGAGATGCTGTGATTCCATGTATTTCGTGATCATACTAATGAGCACTCTTTCAAAGATTTTTATGATGTGTGATGTTAGTGCTGTCGGTCTGTAGTTTTTTGCCTTTGCTTTATTTGCTCCTTTATGGAGTGGTGCTATCTCTGTTTTTAGTATGTCAGGAATAACGCCAGTATCCAGACTGTCTCCAAAGAATGTGAAGGGCCTGCGATAGTGTTTTTTTTACAGTTCTTGATGAATATGGAGTTCCCGATACTAGATGTGGTTTTTTAACTTGATTTTGCATAGGAGAAAAAATATTTGTAATTTCTTTCTATTTCACTGATGGGTTTTGCTCTCTATCTCCTCCTGGATTTTGTATGATTCTTGTAGCTATAGTTCAATCGTTTCTACTTCTCTACCTAACCTTCGTCGTTCTTGAGATCCACTTCACTATAGTAGAGAACAGGAGTAAGAGAGGACATGATTGCGATATACTAGATTCTAAAGGGAATTGACAAGTACACAGAGGCATTGTTCAAAGCTAGGTACATCAGAACCAGAGAGCATAGAGGGTGACCAGAGATATAAAGAAGTAGTCATAGTAATGTCAGAAAGATCTCCTGTGGCATGTGCTGGTCAAAGAAAGATTGGGAATGTGTCTATTTAATACAAAATTCTAAACGTAAGTTCAGGAAAATCGCGCACGCAAGCACGCGCGCGTACACACACACACACACACACACACACACACACACACACACACACACACACACACACACACACACACACACACACACTCACTCAAGAGAAGCAAACAAACTGAAAAACAAACACAAACAAAGGCACTACTTTCAGGTAGTGTTTCATGCGCAGCCTTCAACAGATCACTGAGAGTGGTTGTGGGGGGGAGGGGGGGTAGACCTTGACGTGTTGCCTGGCACTGTTTTCACCCCGTGAAGCTGTGACTGCTGGAATATAGCATTTCTGGATCTGTCGGTGGCCGGGGTGAGTCCATTTAACCATGGCATTTGTGTGTGTGTGTGTGTGAGTGCGTGTGTGTGTGTGTGTGTGTACTCACCTAGTTGTACTCACCTAGTTGTGCTTGCGGGGGTTGAGCTCTGGCTCTTTGGTCCCGCCTCTCTACCGTCAATCAACAGGTGTACAGTTTCCTGAGCCTATTGGGCTCTATCATATCTACACTTGAAACTGTGTATGGAGTCAGCCTCCACCACATCACTTCCTAATGCATTCCATTTGTCAACCACTCTGACACTAAAAAAGTTCTTTCTAATATCTCTGTGGCTCATTTGGGCACTCAGTTTCCACCTGTGTCCCCTAGTGCGTGTGCCCCTTGTGTTAAACAGCCTGTCTTTATGAACCCTGTCGATTCCCCTGAGAATCTTGAATGTGGTGATCATGTCCCCCCTAACTCTTCTGTCTTCCAACGAAGTGAGGTTTAATTCCTGCAGTCTCTCCTCGTAGCTCATACCTCTCAGCTCGGGTACTAGTCTGGTGGCAAACCTTTGAACCTTTTCCAGTTTAGTCTTATGCTTGACTAGATAGGGACTCCATGCTGGAGCCGCATACTCCAGGATTGGTCTGACATATGTGGTATATAATGTTCTGAAAGATTCCTTACACAAGTTTCTAAAGGCCGTTCTTATGTTAGCCAACCTGGCATATGCTGCTGATGTTATCCTCTTGATATGAGCTTCAGGGGACAGGTCTGGCGTGATATCAACCCCCAGGTCTTTCTCTCTCTCTGACTCTTGAAGTATTTCATCTCCCAAATGATACCTTGTATCTGGTCTCCTGCTTCCTACCCCTATCTTCATTACATTACATTTGCTTGGGTTAAACTCTAACAGCCATTTGTTCGACCATTCCTGCAGCTTGTCCAGGTCTTCTTGAAGTCTCAAGCTGTCCTCCTCTGTCTTAATCCTTCTCATAATTTTGGCGTCGTCAGCAAACATTGAGAGGAATGAGTCTATACCCTCTGGGAGATCATTTACGTATATCAGAAACAGGATAGGTCCAAGTACAGAGCCCTGTGGGACTCCACTGGTGACTTCACGCCAGTCTGAGGTCTCACCCCTCACTGTAACTCTGCTTCCTATTGCTTAGGTACTCCCTTATCCACTGGAGCGCCCTACCTGTTACTCCTGCCTGTTTCTCCAGCTTATGCATCAACCTTTTATGGGGTACTGTGTCAAAGGCTTTCCGACAGTCCAAAAAAATGCAGTCCGCCCACCCTTCTCTTTCTTGCTTAATTTTTGTCACCTGATCGTAGAATTCTATCAAGCCTGTAAGGCAAGATTTACCCTCCCTGAACCCATGTTGATGGGTTGTCACGAAGTCTCTTCTCTCCAGATGTGTTACTAGGTTTTTTCTCACAATCTTCTCCATCACCTTGCATGGTATACAAGTTAAGGACACTGGCCTGTAGTTCAGTGCCTCTTGTCTGTCACCCTTTTTGTATATTGGTACTACATTAGCAGTCTTCCATATTTCTGGTAGGTCCCCCGTTTCCAGTGACTTACTATACACTATGGAGAGTGGTAAGCAAAGTGCTCCTGCACACTCTTTCAATACCCATGGCGAGATTCCATCCGGCCCAACAGCTTTTCTCACATCCAGCTCCAATAGGTGCTTTTTGACCTCATCTCTTGTAATTTCGAACCTATCCAAGGTCACCTGGTTAGCTGCCACCTCTCCCAGCGCCGTGATATCTCCCTGTTCTATTGTAAAGACCTCCTGGAACCTTTTGTTGAGTTCTTCACACACCTCTTTGTCATTCTCTGTGTACCTGTCCTCGCCCACCCTAAGTTTAATCACCTGTTCCTTCACTGTTGTCTTCCTCCTGATGTGACTGTGTAGTAGCTTTGGTTCAGTCTTGGCTTTATTAGCTATATCATTTTCATACCTTTTCTCAGCTGCTCTTCTCACACTGACATACTCGTTCCTGGTTCTCTGGTATCTCTCTCTACTTTCTGGTGTTCTGTTATTACGGAAGTTCCTCCATGCCCTTTTGTTCAGCTCCTTTGCTTTCATACATTCCCTATTAAACCACGGATTCTTCCTTTGCTTCTCTGTTTTTTCCTGTTGGGCTGGGACAAACCTGCTTACAGCCTCCTGACATTTTTGGGTGACATAGTCCATCATGTCTTGTACGGACTTGGTTCCGAGTTCTGTGTCCCAATGTATATCCCATAGGAATTTATTCATCTCCTCATAGTTTCCCTTTCGGTACGCCAGCCCTTTGGTTCCCAGTTCTTTTTTGGGGTGATAATTCCTAGCTCAACCAGGTACTCAAAGCTCAATACACTATGATCACTCATTCCCAAGGGGGCTTCCAACTTAACTTCCCTTATATCCGACTCATTTAGGGTAAATATCAGATCAAGCAAGGCTGGTTCATCCCCTCCTCTCATTCTTGTCGGTCCCTTGACGTGTTGACTTAAAAAGTTTCTTGTTGCCACATCCAGCAGCTTAGCTCTCCATGTGTCTGGGCCTCCGTGTGGGTCTCTGTTCCCCCAATCTATCTTCCCATGGTTGAAGTCTCCCATGATTAGAAGTCTGGATCCGTTCCTGCTAGCCACAGAAGCTGCTCTCTCTATTATATTGATGGTGGCCATGTTGTTTCTATCATATTCCTGTCTGGGTCTTCTGTCATTCGGTGGGGGGTTATATATGACTACTATTATAATTTTCTGTCCTCCAGTTGCAATGGTGCCTGATATGTAGTCCCTGAAACCTTCACAGTTCTGAATTACCATCTCTTCGAAACTCCAACCTTCTCTTAGTAGCAAAGCCACACCACCTCCTCCTCTCCCTTCTCTCTCTTTCCTCACTACATAGTAGCCCTGTGGAAACACTGCATTTGTTATGATTTTCGTTAGCTTTGTTTCTGTGAGTGCTATTATGTCTGGGTTTTCTTCTAGTGCCCATTCTCCAAGTTCACTAGTTTTATTTGTAATCCCATCTATGTTAGTGTACATCGCCTTGAAGCTCACTTTCTTCTGTTCATTTACATATCCCTTTCTTGGCGAGTATTCTACTGGTGTGGGAAGCTGTTCCTGGTTGATACCTGGTTGATACCTGGTTGATGGGGTTCTGGGAGTTCTTCTACTCCCCAAGCCCGGCCCGAGGCCAGGCTCGACTTGTGAGAGTTTGATCCACCAGGCTGTTGCTTGGAGCGGCCCGCAGAGCCACATACCCACCACAGCCCGGCTGATCCGGGACTTCTCTTAGGAAACAGTCCAGTTTTCTCTTGAAGATGTCCACGGTTGTTCCGGCAATATTTCTTATAGTCGCTGGGAGGACGTTGAACAACCGCGGACCTCTGATGTTTATACAGTGTTCTCTGATTGTGCCTATGGCACCTCTGCTCTTCACTGGTTCAATCTTGCATTTTCTTCCATATCGTTCACTCCAGTACGTTGTTATTTTACTGTGCAGATTTGGGACCTGGCCCTCCAGTATTTTCCACGTGTATATTATTTGGTATCTCTCTCGTCTCCTTTCTAGAGAGTACATTTGCAGAGCTTTGAGACGATCCCAATAATTTAGGTGTTTTATCTCGTCTATGCGTGCCGTATATGTTCTCTGTATTCCCTCTATTTCAGCAATCTCTCCTGCTCTGAAGGGGGAAGTGAGTACTGAGCAGTATTCGAGACGGGACAACACAAGTGACTTGAAGAGTACAACCATTGTGATGGGATCCCTGGATTTGAAAGTTCTCGTAATCCATCCGATCATTTTTCTGGCTGATGCGATATTTGCTTGGTTATGCTCCCTAAACGTTAGATCATCGGACATCATTATTCCCAAATCCTTGACATGCTGTTTTTCTACTATGGGAAGATTTGATTGTGTTTTGTACCCTGTATTATGTTTCAGATCCTCATTTTTGCCGTACCTGAGTACCTGAAATTTATCACTGTTAAACATCATATTATTTTCTGCTGCCCAATCGAAAACTTTGTTGACATCTGTTTGTAGTTTTTCAATGTCTTCAGCAGAGGTAATTTTCATGCTGATTTTTGTGTCATCTGCGAAGGATGACACGAAGCTGTGACGTGTATTTTTGTCTATATCAGATATGAGAAT
>WNGS01007861.1:0-16295 GCA_020271785.1 Procambarus virginalis
TCTTGGCCGACGCCCTGTCTCGCTTCGTTCCCCTCTCCACGGAGTGGACGGTCGACGACGAGTCCTTCCGTTGGCTTTGCCAGACGTTCGGGCGTCCCGAGGTGGACCTCTTCGCGTCGGCGTGGTCGCGGCGTCGTTCCCGTGTATGCGGCCCCTTCCCCGATCGCGAGGCCATCGGGGTCGACGCCTGCGGCTAGACTGGTCGAGGTGGGGGTTCCTGTACCTCTTTCCCCCGGTTCAGCTGTTGCTCCAGTCCTGACTCGCTTAGAGACTTACCAGGGGAGAGTTGTCCTTCTGGCCCCTTGGTGGCCGCCCAGCCTTGGTTTCAGGCGCTGGTTGCTCGGTGTCCGAACCCGGGGGTTTTTCCGCGGCTCCGCCTCTTTCAGCAGATCGGGCCGGTACGTCACGTGGCTGGTTCGATCTTCTCCTCGAGTCTTCGCGTATGGTATTTTTGACTCGAGTTTATTCATCTCTATGGTGATCAGGTGGCCTCCTTGTTGGTGTCTCACCTGCGGGCTTCTTCTCGCGGCAGTATGAAGTTTCCTGGCGGTCCTTCTGTTTCTTTTTGCGTCTTCGTCGTGTTAATTCCTTGTCTGTTCGGGTGGTCTTGTCCTTCCTCTCGTGGTTGTTTCAGGACCGTCATCTTATGCCTAACACTGTCGCCTCGTATCGTGCGGCGCTGGCGGAGCCGCTTCAGCTTGCCTTCGGTATCGATGTTACGTCTGCGCCGTTTCGCAAGCTGTCTCGTGCATTGTTTCACCTCCGGCCTGCTCATGCGCCGCCTGAGCCGTCCTGGTCTTTGGACAGAGTGCTCGCTTTCCTTTCGTCTCCTCGTTTCGTTGTGGCCCCTTCGGTCCGGGATTGTTTTTCCAAGCTCTTTTCTTGTTGGCTTTGGCCTCTGGGGTCGGGTCGGGGATTTCATGCTCTCCTCCGGCGCAGGGGTTTCTGCTCTTTTGGTCGTGGTGATTGTTTTGTTCGCTTGCAGCCGTCTCCTTCTTTTCTGGCAAAGAATGAGACTGCTGCGTTCCGGAGGGGTCCGTGGGTGGTTGATGCTTGGTTGGTCAGCCGGGGTGCATCATGTTTTGTGTCCGTTGCGGCGCTTCGCCGTTATTTGCGCGCCACGGCTTCCGTGTCCGGGGACGCGCTCTGGGTTGATCCGGTTTCCCTTCTTCCCTGTTCGCGGGTGCGGGTCTCTCAGGTCGTCCGCAGGGTTATTAAGTCCAGCCAGCCTGCGGTCTATCCCCGTGCCCATGACGTTCGTAAGTTCGCGGCTCTTGCTGCCGTCTTTGGGAATATGTCTTGGTCTGATATTCGGCGCGGGGGATTTTGGCGGTCGAACAGGGTCCTGGCTGCTCGTTACCTTGTGAATGTCCCTGGGCCCCGGCGGGCCTGTGTTGCTTTGGGTCGGCGGTTGCAGCCAGTTGTCTCGGCTTCGAGTTGAGGAGTGAGCGACGACCGCCTCCCGGGTAAGTCCCTCTTTTTCCGTCTGTGGGTAGTTAGCTCCGGGGAGCCGACGGGGCTCCCCCCAGAAAACCAGCGTTGAATGTAATGAAACGCCATTTTCTGGGTGAGTCCCGGAGGCTCCCCGGCATCCCTCCCTCCCTCCGGTCGGCGTTTTTTTCGCGTTTTTGACATCCAGCCTCAAGAACTGAGGTGTGGGTAGCCGGCGTGGAGGGTCTGGGGCTCCCCCTTCCCCCTCCCGGGGAGGGGAGCTGCGCAGACAGCGGCGCGGCAGCGTGTGACGTCACACTAGTTTGCTTGTTTTTCTGTTGGGGAGTTCTATCCACTAGTTCGGCTTTTGGTAGCAATTTTAACCAGAATAGGGTTTGTTTTGGGGCGCTTACCTTTCTGGGTGCCTGTCCCGGTCGATGGCAGACATAGAATGCTTCCAACCACACGGGGGCTTCTATAGGCCATTGCTCCCCTTGCCTCTCTGAGGGGGCCCGTTCTGGCCGTGGTCCCCGGTAGGCCTAAGAACTCCATACACATGACTGATGCCAAAGTCTGACATTAGCATATCAGCCTGGGATAGCTCCGGGAGCCTCCGGACTCACCCAGAAAATGGCGTTTCATTACATTCAACGCTGGTTTTTTTGGATGATCCATAGATGTGGGCTCCCTTGCATGAATAGTTGATGATGTGGATTAAACTGGTTGTCAATTTCACTTTGTCTCAGATCTACAAGGTCTTGTTGAAGTTCTCGTTGTACTGCTGCTCTCAGATTGCTCATGACAATCCAAGGTAACTCAACGGCTCCTTTAAAGGCAGATTCTTTGGCTAACTTATCAGCTCTATCATGCATTCGGAGGCCAACATGAGATGGAGACCACATGAAATGGACTCTGTTACCATCCTTATAATTTTGTTGTATTTGTGTCTAGCTTCGGACACGAGCATGTTACAGTTATGTCTTAAAGAGTTGAGAGCATTTAAGGATGATAAGGAGTCACTTACAATTAATGTATCAAGTTTGGAGACTTGTACACATTTCAGTGCAAGGAGCAAGGCAAATAGTTCAGTCTGAAGGGTAGAGGCCCAGTTGTTTATACGGACTCCCCACTCAAGTACAAGCCATCGCCCATTGTCAGAACAACTGCACTTCCAGCTGCACCCGTGGTGCGGTGTAGGGAACCATCAGTGTATATGATTTGAGAGAGAGAATGCTCTGTGGACAGAGCATCAATATGGCTTAAGGCGTTGAGCTTTGCCTCAAGACGAAGCTTGGGCTTATCTCTAATTTGCTTCTTGGGTGGAAAGGAGGGATTAAAACTGGAAAGGGTGTAACCTCCCACGGTGCAGGAAAGTGCCGTTGTTGTTTCTCTTGGTACAAATCATGAACTGATACATTCTGAGTTGAGTTCCAGTTTTTGTTATCCATTTGGAACAATGCTGATCTTCAATAAAGTAATTCTGGAGGGCTTCTGTGCAAGGATTAGGATGAGTTAGCCTAAGCATTTTTATACCAATTTGACAGTTAATTTCAGTAACACGATCAACAACGCTCAGAATATAAGTTCCTTTCTCATATTAAGTATCTTTGTGGTACGAGGCACCCAAGGATTATCCTCAAGGCTTCGTTCTGCAATTTTTCAAGCCCTCCAAGCTTTCTTTCAGGCATCAAAACAAGCAGAGGTGCAGCATAATCCACTAAAGATCTGATGTATGCAAGGTACATCATTTTGACAATTCTGACATTGGCACCATAGCCTGAGTGATAACCTGCAACAGCCTTGAGAGCTCGGAGCCTCTCTTTATACTGACGACAGAGTCTGAATACAACAGGACCATACAGTGGCACCTCAAGGCCAAGGTATTTGAATCTGTTTACATAGTCAAGCTGGGAGCCATCAGATAGTTGCATCTTGCGAACAGCTCCTCCCTGCCTGGGTGGGCGCCGATTTAGTATCTTTGTTTTCTCTGCTGAGATAATTAAACCTAGGTCCTGACATAAGTCTAATACAGAGTTAAGAGTGTTCTGCGTGTTAGCATACCCAGTGGTGTGTATCATTATATCATCAGCATAGCTAATGATGTGGACGTTGGGTTTGCTCGGTATAGAGTTTAACAGCGTGTTTATTAAGATATTAAATAAGGTAGGACTGAGGACACCACCCTGCGGGGTACCTAGTTCAAAGTCTCTTGTTACACTCCTATGCCCCTGGAAAAATACAGATGACTTCCTGTTGGATAAGTAACCCCTGATCCAACAAAGAAGCCGACCACCAATATTCATTCTTGCAAGCTCACTCAAGATAACATGTCTATTTGCAATATCAAAGGCAGACTTAAGATCTAGGAAGGTGGTATATGACTTTTCAGTGTGCAGGGTAAGAAAGGTGGTGATGCAATGATGCACACTCCTTCCATGCATGAAGCCATATATCTGGGGGGATAGCATGGTTCTTATTCTATGGAGGAGACGGTTTAGGACCATTCTCTCGAATGTTTTGCAAATGCAGCTAGTAAGGGAAATTGGGCGGAAAGCATTCTCTTGATTTGGCTTGGGAATTGGAATGATTATACTGTTGGTCCAAGAGATAGGAAGTTCCCCAGTAACATAGCTCATATTATACAGCTCAAGCAGGGGATTCCCTGGTACTAAAGGGAGCAGACGCAATATGTCATAAGTGATACCATCTTCACCGGGGGATGTGGCTTTGCCTTTGTTTAGGGCCGCGAGTAATTCAAACTCAGTGAATGGCACGTTGCATTCATCTTCCTTGTGGAGCATGAAGTCAACGAGCCTTTCTCGATCTCCGTAACCAGCATTTAATCTGAACTGTATGTCTGGGGAAGATTATTGAAGCTAGAGGTGGTTGCCCAAGCATCGACTAACTCGTTTGCTCTGTGTAGAGGGTGAGGGTGTGCTACTTGGCCGATCTTATCGCCTTTAATTCTTTTAATATCCTTCCATGCCTGGCTGAGGGGGGTGTGAGAGTTGAGACTGTTAACAAAAGTTTCCCAGTTATCTTGCCTGAGCTCTGTCATGCGCTCCCTCGCCTTGGCTAGGGCTTTCTGAAAGAGCTTGAGCATTGCTGGCGTACGTGTTTCCCTATATGCAAGCCCAACTCGTCTGGCAGTGCGTTTCAAAGTACGCAGTTTGGGGTCATTGTAATAGGCATGACGTTTATTACCTTTCATGTCGTTCCGACTATTGGATGGTGCAGGGGGCCGACCTAAAGGGTCAGCAAACATCTGAATGCTCTGTACTAGATCGTCGTTAAATGTCTGGACTGTGGAGGGATCATAAGTGCTGTACCACTCTGACACATGAGCAACAAAGTCTTCACGTCGAGCAGGAGGAACACTGAGCCGTTTGCGTTTGAAAGTTCCACCGGGCAGGATGGTATCTCCTATACATAGAGTAGTCAATCTAGGGTGATGATCTGACAACAAATCTGTTACAATAGATGATGTGCACCAGACGTGAGAGACGTTGAAACCAACACAGAGGTCTAGAATGCCTCCACAAATATGCGTGGGTTCAAGGTCACCCACAATCTGCACATCTTGGTGACTATTTAGTAGCGACAGCAGTTGATTCCCATTACCGTTACTGAAGCGAGAGCCGCCAATGTCCTTGTGTCTAGCATTGTAGTCACCAAGAATGATGGTTGGCTCTGCTTGAGCGCAGGCTGGAAGATCAATATAATTTAACTTTCCTGCTGGAGCATATAGATTAAATACATTGAGGACAGAGTTGCCCACATAGATCCTCACTCCATGATACTGTTGACCGGCAGTTTGTTTTTCTGGCAGAAGTTGATGGGGTAGGGATTGTTTGATGTATAGAATGCAAGAGTTACTGGATCTGAGGTTGTAAGAAACAAATGAGGGCAATTTCGGGGGTGAGGATCTTGCGGGAACTCTGCACTCCTGGAGACATACAATATCGATGTGTTCAGTTGTTACTTTGTGATGTAAATCTGAGAACCTTTTTTGAGGGATGCAATGTTCCAGCTAAGGATGGATAACTTAGTTAATTGTGCATTTAAAGTCAGCATTATATATTGATATTATTAGTTCACTTAATATATATTATCTATATACATATTATCTATTGCACTACGGTATAAGTCCAGGAACATTTTTAGTTTTTTACCAATGTCACACATTTGTATCCAATGGTCTAGTACAATTTGTCGGTCATTTCCAGCTATAGAGTCGTTTTGAACATACTTTAGCACAACTTTGGCAGTTAACCTGCGTGGAAGGGCTCCACTACACAAGATTTCAAGATCACTAGAAGTTTCCCCTGATGGGCAAGCGAACACATGTTTGGAGGGTTCAGGGGTGGAAGGGGAAGTTTGGCAGTCATTGCTTACAAGTCCCCTCATACACGTGAGCATCGTCGAAATATCGCTGGTGGATTTTTTCTCATGTTGGAGTTGCTCTTGCAGCCGCTCCGTTTGCTGCTGTGACTGCTGCTGGTGTTCCTGCAACCGGTCACGAAGGGCAACCACTGCTTGAACAGTGGAGCAACCCAAGGGCGAGGTGGTAGGGAGGCTGAGGTTGCGATCTGTCTCATTTTGATCCAGTTCCTTATCCCCCACTTCCAGTTGACTGTGGGGTCCAGCTGTGGGTGGTGGTCTCACAGTAGGTGACATTATCCCAGAACCAGGAAGTGGCCACTCTACATCAGGGGAAGGCCCACCACTGGCAGAAGATGCAGCACCTGGTTCTTGTGGGGGAGCTGGGATGATGGCAGGAGTCTTCGGTCTGGTACCGGTCCCCTTGTGCACTTCGTAATTAAAGGTGGTGAGTTTGGCAGCCAGCTGGAGCGAACATCACCTCCAGATGGCTCTGAACAGCGAGTGGGACTGATTGCAGCATTTGGCAACTGCTCTACATGGTGGTTTGAAGGGTATGGCGAGTGTTGTGTCAACACCTCCGGGAGGCAGGTTCCTGGCACCTGACGGGCAGGCGCAGGTTGAACAGACACCTGTCGTCTGGCCCCGTGGTGCACTTGGTGCTTGGCAGATGGTGAAGTATTTGGTATCCAGCTGCTACGAACACTACGTCCAGGTGGCTCTGCACAGGAATTAGAGCCGGCAGCTGTACCTGGCAACCGTCCTCCCGGGTGGGCGGGGCCGGGCACCTGGCCGTAAGCAGCTGGTCGCTTGACACAGTCAAGGTGCCAGGCTTGAACACCGCTCCTGCCACAGTTTATGCATTTTTCACTTACTGACTGCAGTTCCTTTATGAGTTTAAAACACATCTCAGATTTATGAGGTTCACCACACACGGCACAAAAAAAGTTTTTGCTTGTGCAGTACCTGGCCACGTGACGTCCCCATCGTTGACACTTATAACACCTACGAGGGGGAGGGTTGTAGAGGGCAATGTTATAGTGCCGACCTAAAGCTGCTCTAGAGTAAATTCTGTCCGGTATAGGCATGGCAGCTATGAGACCATTTCTCAGACGTTTAGAGTTTACAATATTTTCATCACAAAGATATTCAGGCTTAATGAGTTTATTAACATTGAATATGACAATGCTTACTTTTGGACACCTAGGTGCTGCATTTTTCATCTTAATGCCTGCATACTCTGTGTTTACCAACACATTTACAAAAGCACTGTCGTTTGTAACGAAGACAGTCACTTTCATCTCTAGGTAACCTAATGACCTTATCATAATGTGCCTCAGAGGCTTCACAAAACCACTGCACTTTTCTCTCTACTGTGGTTCCCAGAGGAAAATCTAGCCGTACATGTCTGGCAGCAGCCGAATTTGGTGGGTTTGATCGTGCCCTTCTCAACTGCTTACGGCGCTGACTTCTCATTTGCACGTGAATCCCTCATCATCTGCATCGCCTTCTGATGTGTCGTGGGTCACCACTGAGGAGGTGGCACCATCTTTAGAAAACAATTGACGAGCGTGCGATGGGTCCACAAAGTCACTATCTGGCAACGGCGATGTGCTGCCCGGCACCTTATCCGGGGCAGTTGCCATGGCGTTAAAGACACAACACCTATATGCAGAGTATTACGGTACACTCCACAGTGAACCACAAAGCAGCACATCAACAAATGGCCTATTCACAGGGTGGAAGGGGCCGCCAACCATCAAACAAGATCGGCAGAAATAAATCGGCCAGCCTGCATATATGAGGCTCTACTATTTTCAAGGTCACAGCGCACCTTGCAGGTTGGCGCGCAAAATTTGAAGTTGGTGGTACATGCATAAGTATCCGCTCAACAGATACTTAACACTCGACAAAAACTTGACGCACACAGGCAACAAACCGTAGTACTTGAGAGCTGGCGGAGAATGTGCAAGAAGCATGTTGATCATGAAGGCGTTCCTGGCATAATATCCTCATTCTCTGGCCGGGCGAGGTGCTAAGCCGAACAGAGCGTGCCACACCAGTGCCCTTACACTTTGTATATTCACACAGTTTTGTAATTAAAGTTTCTAACCACACTCAATCGTCACAGCACTATTTCACATCAACTAATGTAGAATTGGGAGAGTTAAGGCATGACTCAAAGTATCTCAACTGAACTGAGGCTGCATTGTTTCGTGGTCACTAATGTCTTCGATTGAAGAACAAGGCAAACACGGCTCGGCGGTAATATGACGCAAGAGCTATTGTCGTGTACCTGATACACGTGTGGTTTAGGCCCCACAGGCGAGTGAGGAGGGGACGCTCGAGGCCTGATCAACAGCCTCCCCTCGCTGGTCAGCAACACAGCTACAAATGCCACTTGTAATTCACCAGTGCAGGTGATAACCAAGTTTCAGACACACCTGGTGTGTATGTGTCTCCCAGATTGGTTATTAGGCTTCGTAACTGTCGGAGGTACAATTACACCCCCGATAACGAGTGCAAACGCAGGGGAGGACCCTCAAACGTCCGTCCCCTATGGTGCCTATGACACGACTGTGTAATAGCAGCAAAACTCTTTGCTTATTGTTTTATAAACATAATAATTGAATCACTAATATGCACATCATTCTTTTGAGTATAGCGATTATTCACCACTTTTATTATATAATATATTACAATACACACTATTGAATAATATTACTGCAAAAAAAACTAAGAAAAAATCAATAGGAGACATTGAAACAATTAGGTAATAATATCTTTGTGGCAACTCCCATCTGTCAGCGTGGGTGACGCTGACCGGGTCTGACGACCACTGTCAATGCCCACTTTTTGCCAGACTTCCTCGGTCTATTGCGCCCAAAATGTCGCCTACGATTTTTTTTTTGTATTTTTCCCGTGCTCAGGGGACACAAATTAACATGTTTAGAAGACAAAAAAAAAATTCTGAATTTTTTTTTTCTTGCGCACAAGGGTGTAAATGTCCCCAGGACCCCTGAGCAGTGTAAGGGTTAAAGGTCGCCCAACATTCCCTTTGTTCGCCCTGATGATCAACGGTTCACTCTGTCAAACGCCTCAGGAGTGTGCAAACGTTCTTGCTGAATGCCTTAAAGTTACCCTCTCAACACCATTCCTTCATGCCCAAGAACTCCCTCAGACAAGAAAGTGACCGTGCCATGCCGCTGCCCATGCTCGGCGTCGACAACATGTACACCTTAAGCGAGCTACGATTAGCCTTAAACCGCCTGCCTATTGGCAAGGCACCTGGAGAGGGTGGAATTCCATATGAACTCATCAAATATCTTCCATCGACTGCACATAGCATTCTTCTAAACTATTTCAACCTATGCTGGACTCACGGAAATATTCCCTCACAATGGCAGACCAGTATTATTCCTCCTTTCCTTAAACCAGGGAAAGACCCATCCCAACCTGCGTCATACAGACCTATCTCCCTACTATCATGCCTCAGTAAAGTGATGGAAAGGCTAGTACATACTTGCCTCCAATGGTACCTTGAGTATAATGATATTATACTGTCACTCCAAGCTGGATTTCGACCGCAATGCTCCACGCTTGATCAAATACTCTGCCTTGAACATGAAATACGCACCTCTCTCAGAAGCAGTAAATATTGTCTTGTTCTCTACCTAGACCTCAAAGGAGCTTTTGATAGCATTCCTCATACTTGCCTCTTGGCAAAGCTTGCACGTTTAGGCATATGGGGAAGATTACTTCTGTGGTTACAGTCCTATCTCATGAACAGGACCTCCAAAGTCTTTATACAAGGCGAGTTTTCTGATGGCATCCCAATACAAACGGGAGTCCCACAAGGCTCCATACTAAGCCCAACCCTATTCGCTGCATTCTTAGCAGATTTGCCTAAAACCCATCCTGTTCACCTCTCGGCATATGCCGACGACTTAACGTTGTATTATTCAGACACTGTCCTGCCTAATACAGTCTCAACAATGCAAACAGCACTTGACCACCTCATATATTGGACACAACGATGGGGCCTTCAAGTTAGTACTACCAAAACCTGCTATCAGATTTTCACTAAAAAAAGACTACTTCATCTACCCACCCTCACAATACACAACACTCCCATCCAATACGTACGAGAACATAAATACCTTGGCATGCGCTTAGACTCCCCCTTACTTACCTGGAAGGTACGCATTCAACACCTTAACACTTTAAAGCGCGCGGGCCCCCGTGAAAAAAATAGCGCATTATGAGCGGCGTTTTGGGCTCTTGAGCGTAAACGCCAAAAAGTGTGTAATCTTTTCACTCTCCTGACACCAATTCTCGAGCTACGTATTTCATTTTGGTGTCAATGTGTTGGCAATAAAATTCTCTATAAGATCATATGTATAACATGTTACCAAAGCATTAGCTATCCCACCACAAAATAAATAAATCGTAGATCACGCGCCGTGACGCCCAAACAGCAACAAAATGTTCATACTCTTTTGTTTGTTGTCAGCTCCACATTAGTCCTACAGCGTTATATTTTATGTCACTGAACTCGCAATAAAATTCCCTACACAGACTATGCATATAAATGTAGAATCATGATCACGGCCCACACCAAGAGTGTGTGAAGTGGGCAATTACCCTCGTTGTGTCAACAACTCAATAGTCTCTCCTCTAAGTTACAATATAATGCCGTTTTCTTAAATAGGCCATGTGCCTATTAGAGAAAACGGAAATTTAATGGCAAACATTTTCATACTAACCCCAAGTTGATCGAATAATAATTGGATTATATATGGTTTTTTTTTTAGATCGGCCGGCTATTTACGGCGTGGTTGCGGAACCCGTTAGCCAAGTGGGCCATATATTTACGGTCCGGTTGCGTTAAAGTGTTAAATTAAACAGATGACACAACCCAAACTCGCCATACTTAAAGCCCTTGCTGGCACCACCTGGGGAGCTCACCATAAAATCTTGCTCTGTTTCTATACAACCTACATTCGCAGCCAACTAGACTATTGTTGCCAAGCATATGCGTCGGCTGCGCCTACTAACCTACAGAGCCTCGAGGTCATACAAAATAATGCCATGCGACTTCTATGTGGGGCAATGCGTTCCACACCTATCCTGGGACTTTACGGGGAAACGGGCCTCACAGGCTTAGACACCAGACAATACATAATGTGTGCCAATTATGTCACTCGGTACCACTGCTTACCAGACACACCCATACAGATAAAAAATTAACCCAACAGTCAACCCACATAACCCTCGCTCCCCAACCATTCACTCGCAACCTTTCCTCACATGGGCTACAAATAACCTCAATATAGACCTCTCCCTAGTCCAAAATTGTGAAACCCAACTTCATGTCCTCCCCATTCCACCTTGGCTTTATACAACTCCTAATACAGCAGTACAACTCGAAGACATTCCAAAATCTGCACCAAACTCAGCCATAGCCTCAGTCTTTGTCTCAACAATGAAAAATTGCTACCCAAATACCACAGAAATTTATACAGATGGGTCTCGCATCATCATGAACAATGTACCCTCGATCACTAGTGCTGTATGGATACCGGAATACCATCTCAAGCAGGGATGGCGGTTACCAAACCAACTATCTATTTTCACAGTGGAATTATATGCCTTATATGAAGCTCTCCAAATCATCACATTACCAGTTGGGATATATACAATCTGTAGTGACTCCAAGAGCGCAATTCAAGCAATTACGTACTCTTCAAAAACGTGCAAGGAGATTGTCTACCCATGCCTTCAACTTCTTCACAAACATCAATTGAACGGTTATGACACCTCTATCCAATGGGTCCCAGCACATTGTGGTATTCTCCATATTGAACTTGTAGACCAACTACACAAATCGATGCACAACACGCCTCACCTTACCCGTCATCCAATTCCCCATGTTGCACGTAAAGGAGCCTTCAAAGATACCATCTCCCAGGATTTTGCAACAAACTGAAAAACGTTATGCTCACCTTTGCACTATGGGTCCATTAACCCTTAAATTGCACATCGCATCATATGATGTTTTGACCGATTTGCAGTAAATTGAGCATCGCATCATATGATGCTTTGGAGTACAGTACTACGCAAGATTTAAACGGCCCGCGGATACACGGGGTTCACCACACCTTCATCCGGGCTCTTATAAACAGACGCATTTAAAAAAAAAATCGTGGGCCAAATTCCTGGGTGTTAGGGGCCTCGGTATTGAGTGAGCTACCAAGCCTGATGCACGCAGCATGAGCTCACAGCACTGCTCACAGCACTGCTGTTCAGCTTGTGACCACAGCATCGCCTAAAAATGCCATAATATACTTGTTCATGCTATTATGTAGCGATGATATTATTACAGAAGACCTCTGACTGTGATAAAACTGACCAGGGTTCTGATAATAGCAGGATTGTGGTGATATTTTGCGCTGTGCTCCATGGAGGGAGGAGTAATGCTGTGGGAGGGAAGGGTAGTGGCGTTGTCTTCTGACTGTGTGGCCACCTTTTATTGACTGCACTCACCATACCAGCTTAGTGGTTCACTGTGGTGAACACAAATGTAGATACTTATATATAACGTGTGTATAGAGGGTATAAATAGCAATAGGAGTAGGTTGGGAGCTGCCATTTTGGTGAAGGCGGTGGCGCCGTCTGCACGACTTATGTTGTTTACCGGTGACCACGATGGTCTTTGGGCACCTTACCAGTTTACTTGTACAAGTATGGTGAATAAAACAGGTAGATATTTATATATAATGTGTGTATATAGCATAATAACACCACAAACAGTATTGTTGGAGGAGAAATATTAGTGCGTCTGGCCTTGAGTGCGGCAGCCATCGGCTGACTGTGAGAGTAGCTACGTCTTTGTGCCTTTACTCGCCATACAAGCTTAGATGTACAGTTATGGTGAACAAAACGAACATCCCAAAGCCGCCGCCAATTTGCCGCCGAAAATGACGCAATGCTGCGTCGTTACCGGGAATGCTTCAAGTACAAAAACGACGCAGTGCTGCGTCGTTACCGGGGCGAAAGTGTTAAAATGGTCTTTCCAGAACTCTTTGAGAGTGAGGTTTGTGGCTTCAGTCACTTCAAAACATTTCCGGAAAAGTGCCCTTTCATACAGTTCTTAAAATTCACTATGATTTTCTGGTCCATAGGCTGAATTAGAGTTGTGGTGTTAGGAGGAAGGAACTTCATTGTGAGAAATTTACTGTATCTGTGCATCAATTCATCTTCCAATCCTGGAGCAGGAGCATTGTCGAGGAGAAGCAGGGCCTTGAGTGGCAAATGTTTCTCTTGCAGATATTTTTCTATGGCAGGGCACAGCACTTCATTCACCCACTCCGAAAAAAAAATCCTAGTCACCCATGCCTTTTTATTAGCCTTCCACATCACACACATTTGGGTTTTCTGCACTTTATACTGTTTGAAAACCCTTGGATTTTCAGGATGATACACTAGCAAGGGTTTAATTTTCAAATCGCCACTCACATTTGAACACAGCACAAGCGTAAACCTATCTTTCATAGGCTTGTGTCCGGGCAAGGATTTTTCCTCCTAGGTAATGTATGTCCTCTTAGGCAATTTTTTCCAGAACAGTCCTTTTTCGTCACAATTAAACACTTGTTGCGGTAGGTATCCCTCAGCCTCTGCAAACTCTTTAAATTCTTCAATAAATCGTTCAGCAGCTGGTTTGTCTGAGCTGACTGCCTCCCCATGCCTCGCAACACTATGGATATCACTTCTTTTTCTAAATTTTTCAAAACATCCCCTGCTTGCCTTAAACTCTTTCGTATCTGCATCACTTGTTCCAGGTGTTTTCTTTACTATGTCTTTGTGCAATACCCTGGCTTTCTCACAAATGATGGCCTCCGAAACACTATCGCCCTTTAACTCCTTGTTGTGTATCCAAATTAATTACAACTTTTGAACTTCAAGTATTTGTGCTCTTTGTTTCGTGATTGTTCTCACGCCTTTTGCCACTTTAGCACTCATAATGTCCTTTTTCTTGCTAAGTATAGTGCATATTGTTGATGTGGCTTTGTTGTACTGCCTACAAAGTTCAATAACACGTGTACCATTTTCAAGCTTCCGAATGATCTCTTGTTTCTCCTCTCTTCTCATCCTCACCTGGGCTTTCTTGCCTTGATCCTTACCACTGGCTTTCTTGGGACCCATGGCGAGATATATAATATCTTTTCTGGGGGGAGCCCCTACGGCTCCCCGGAGCTATCCATGGCTGATGTGGATACCCTAACTATTTTGCATCAGTCGATGTGGGTGGAGTTCTAGGCCTACCGGGGACCACGAGCCAGAACCTGGCCCCCTCAGAGAGGCACGGGGAGCAATGGCCCATAGAAATGCACATGTGATTTGGAGCATTCTATATCTGCCAACGACCGGGACAGGCACCCAGAAAGGTAAGCGCCACAAAACAAACCCCTATTCTGGTTAACAACAAAAATTGACAAACGAGTGGACAGAACTCGCCCAGGAAAATGAATTAACAAGCATGACGTCACACGAGCCGCACCGCATGTCTGCGCAACTCCCCCCTCCCTGGGAGTGGGAAGGGGGAGCCCCAGACTTGCATTCCACAAGTCGCCTTGGGTCTACCTCTGTTGGCTTTTCGCTGCTTGGCGTTTGGCCGCCCCGAGTGTTTGGGGGTTTTCCTCCCTTGTTTCCCTTGGGGTAAGTGGTAGTTATAGCATTGGTGGGGCGCAGGGTACTGGTTGATACCTGGTTGATACCTAGTTGATACCTGGTTGATGGGGTTCTGGGAGTTCTTCTACTCCCCAAGCCCGGCCCGAGGCCAGGCTCGACTTGTGAGAGTTTGATCCACCAGGCTGTTGCTTGGAGCGGCCCGCAGAGCCACATACCCACCACAGCCCGGCTGATCCGGGACTTCTTTTAGGAAACAGTCCAGTTTTCTCTTGAAGATGTCCACGGTTGTTCCGGCAATATTTCTTATAGTCGCTGGGAGGACGTTGAACAACCGCGGACCTCTGATGTTTATACAGTGTTCTCTGATTGTGCCTATGGCACCTCTGCTCTTCACTGGTTCAATCTTGCATTTTCTTCCATATCGTTCACTCCAGTACGTTGTTATTTTACTGTGTAGATTTGGGACCTGGCCCTCCAGTATTTTCCACGTGTAGCTACTGCGTAGCTAGTTTTCACCTATGACAGCGGCCGGCTCTGTTCCCTCTGGGTACGTTGTCCACTTGTGTGGTTTTTCTTTTATATTTGTTTTTGCCTGGTAGGGGGATCTGCCTTGTGTCCCCCCCCCCCTTATATTAGGTTCGTTTGTGTGGTGGCACCCCCTACTTCACCCTCGCGAGTGGACACGTCCCGTGGGTTCAGCTTTAACAGTTAGCTTGGTAGTTTGGGGCGCCGGTTAGCAGTACCCTGCCTGGGATAACCCTTAGCAGACCTAGTCTAGGGGCCCTGGGAAACCCCCCGGGGCTCTCGGGTCCGTTAGTGGAGACCCTTGCGTCCCCTCTCGCTTTGTGCGAGTTGAGGGTTGCTCTGTCCCCTTGTCTCAGGGTGACTCTAATTGTTTTTGCCTCCGTCATGCTGCCTATTGGGTCGGTGACACATTCGACCCTGAGTCCTGCGAGCTTTGTTGCTTGTTCGTGACTCCATTCACCCAGTCTGCTGATGAATTCCCATGGGTGCAGGCAGCTCGCGTGTTGCAGGGTAGGATGTTGCAACGCGCTCAGGTTTGTTGCTTCCCCGGATGCCCCAATGCTGCTCCGCTTGTGGACCCAGACTTGGGGGTTTTGGTCGCTTCGGCCTTGGTTCTTCCACACTCCCCCTCCTGCTTCCGGCCCCTACGCATCTGCAGGCTTCGGGGTCGGGGCGGGGTTAGAGGTTCCGAGACTTGAGCAGTTTCGGGGTTGCCCCGTCCGGGGTAGCTGTGGAGGCATTCAAGTCTGTTCCTCCGGCCGATGCTCCGGGGTCTGACCAGTGGGCCCCTTCTCTTTCAGCTCTCTCGGCTGCCCCGGCTTTTTCTTGTGGGGCCGGGGCTTTGGAGGTCGACTCGGCCCCGGGGCCTGGTGTAGAGGCTCCTGGGGTTGGGGAGGAGTGGCCTTGGGGCCTTAGGCTCCATTGTGCCCCGCCTGGATTTCCGTCTTTCTGAGCGGGGCTTACTGTTGCGAGGAGTGGGGTTTTCTTTCCCCCCTCTGCGTACGATTTGGGCTTGGGTTCTGCTCCTCCCCGGGTTCGGTTCCATGTTCCTGTGGTTTTTCTTCGGTTCCGTCTTTCGGAGGTTTTCGGCTCACCGCATCTGTTCGCCTGCGGTGCGGTTGGCCTTTGCGGCTTGCCTCCTGTGTGTCCCGGAGTTTTGCCTCCATACTGGTTCCTTCTGTTCTGGACAGGTTGGGCTCCTTGTAGCCGTTTGGGCTCCTTGTAGCCGTTTGGGCTCCTTGTAGCCGTTTGGGCTCCTTGTAGCCGTT
>WNGS01007861.1:20420-34614 GCA_020271785.1 Procambarus virginalis
TGGGCTCCTTGTAGCCGTTTGGGCTCCTTGTAGCCGTTTGGGCTCTTTTGTACACGTTGGCGCTCCTTTGTCGCCGTTTGTGCTCCTTGTAGCAGTTTGGGCTACTGTCACCGGTTGGGCTACTTCTCGCATTGTTGGGCTATTTCTCGCCTGGGCATACTCTGGTGGCTACTTCTCGCCTGGTTGGGCTACTCCTCGCCTGGTTGGGCTACTTCTCGCCGGTTGGGCTACTTTCGCTCGCCTGGTTGGGCTACTTCTCTGCCTTGTTGGGCTACTTCTGCCTGGTTGGGCTACTTCTCGCCTGTTGGCGTTGTGCTTTGGGACTTCTGCCTGGGCTTCTGCGTTGGGCTACTTCTCGCCTGGTTGGGCTACTTCCTCGCCGTGTTGGGCTACTCTCTTTTGGCTCTCTCCTTGCTATCCTGCTGTTGGGCTATCCGTGCTACTCTCCCTTTGGCCTCCTCGCTGTTGGGCTACTCCTCGCCTTGTTGGGCTACTTCTCGCCTGGTTGGGCTACTTCTGGGTTCAGGGACTGGCTCGGTTTTGTGGTGGGGCGTCAGAGTTACCGCTTTCGTTGTCTCCCGTTCGGGTTGAACTGGCACCTCGCGTGTTCACGCGCCTTACACGGGATCGTGGCTCGGTTTGCGTCTCCTAGGAGTTCGGGTGTTGGCCTACCTCGACGACTGGCTGGTTTGGGCTCCCAGCCGGTCGCTTGCTTGCTAGCCAGGGATTTGGTGTTCTTTCCCAGCTCGCCGGGTTTGGGTTCTTGTGAACTGGAGAAGCCCATCTGGTTCTTCCCAGCTCGCCGGGTTCGGGTTCTTGGTGACTGGAGGAAGTCCCATCTGGTTCCATCTCAGGTTCGGACTTGGCTGGGCCTCGTTTGGGACTCTCCACCCCTCCTTGTCTCTCCTCCGGAGTCTCTCCAGCGGCTGCGGTCCCGCCTTCGTCTGTTTCTGGTGGGCCCTCGGGTCACCCGGCGGTTGCTCGAGGGGCTGTGCGGGAGCCTGAACTTCGCGATGCTGGTCTACCCGCCGGGTCGGGTTGGCTTCGTCGGCTGTTCTGGTTCCTTCGGGGTCACCCCTTCCGCCTCTCTCGCGATCGCAAGGTTCGACCCCCGGGGCCTTGCGTCGGTTGCTGCGTCACCGGCTTCCTCTTCGGTTTTTCGGGGTTCGGTGCCATGGCGCCTACCCGAGCCCTCGCTCGATGTGTACACGGATGCGTCGTCTCTAGGCTGGGTTTTTGTGACCAGTGCTCACCAGGCCGGCCAGGGGCGTTGGGGTCCGTCCTTCCGTCGAGCTCACAGCACGGTGCGGGTTTCGCGGCGGTGTGGTTTGCTCTTCGGAGGATTCGGTGGCCCGCGGATCAACGATCCGGCTCCATTCGGACTGCTCTCCGGTGGTTCATTGCCTGAACCGCGGGGGTTCGATGCGGTCCTTGTCTCTTTGGGGTTGGTCGCTTCGGGTGACTCGTCTGCTGAGTTCTCGGGGTTTGGCTCTCCTGGCTGTTCACGTACGGGGCGTGTCCAACGTCTTGGCGGACGCCCTGTCTCGCTTCGTTCCCCTCTCCACGGAGTGGACGGTCGACGACGAGTCCTTCCGCTGGCTTTGCCAGACGTTCGGGCGTCCCGAGGTGGACCTCTTCGCGTCGGCGTGGTCGCGGCGTCTTCCCGTGTATGCGGCGCCCTTCCCCGATCGCGAGGCCGTCGGGGTCGACGCCTTGCGGCTCGACTGGTCGAGGTGGAGGTTCCTGTACCTCTTTCCCCCGGTTCAGCTGTTGCTCCAGGTCCTGACTCGCTTAGAGACTTACCAGGGGAGAGTTGTCCTTCTGGCCCCTTGGTGGCCGGCCCAGCCTTGGTTTCCGGGCTAGTTGCTCGGTGTCCGAACCCGAGGGTTTTTCCGCGGCTCCGCCTCTTTCAGCAGATCGGGCCGGTGCGTCACGTGGCTGGTTCGATCTTCTCCTCGAGTCTTCGCGTATGGTATTTTTGACTCGAGTTTATCATCATCTCTATGGTGATCAGGTGGCCTCCTTGTTGGTGTCTCACCTGCGGGCTTCATCTCGGCGGCAGTATGAAGTTTCCTGGCGGTCCTTCTCTTTCTTTTTGCGTCTTCGTCGTGTTCATTCCTTGTCTGTTCGGGTGGTCTTGTCCTTCCTCTCGTGGTTGTTTCAGGACCGTCATCTTATGCCTAACACTGTCGCCTCCTATCGTGCGGCGCTGGCGGAGCCGCTTCAGCTTGCTTTCGGTATCGATGTCACGTCTGCGCCGTTTCGCAAGCTGTCTCGTGCTTTGTTTCACCTCCGGCCTGCTCATGCGCCGCCTGAGCCGTCCTGGTCTTTGGACAGGGTGCTCGCTTTCCTTTCGTCTCCTCGTTTTGTTGTGGCCCCTTCGGTCCAGGATTGTTTTTCCAAGGCTCTTTTCTTGTTGGCTTTGGCCTCTGGGGTCGGGTCGGGGAGCTTCATGCTCTCCTCCGGCGCAGGGGCTTCTGCTCTTTTGGTCGTGGTGGTAGTTTTGTTCGCTTGCAGCCGTCTCCTTCTTTTCTGGCAAAGAATGAGACTGCTGCGTTCCGGAGGGGTCCGTGGGTGGTTGATGCTTGGTTGGTCAGGCCGGGGGTGCATCATGTTTTGTGTCCGGTTGCGGCGCTTCGCCGTTATTTGCGCGCCACGGCTTCTGTGTCCGGGGACGCGCTCTGGGTTGATCCGGTTTCCCTTCTTCCCTGTTCGCGGGTGCGGGTCTCTCAGGTCGTCCGCAGGGTTATTAAGTCCAGCCAGCCTGCGGTCTATCCCCGTGCCCATGACGTTCGGAAGTTCGCGGCGCTTGCTGCCGTCTTTGGGAATATGTCTTGGTCTGATATTCGGGCGCGGGGTTTTTGGCGGTCGAACAGGGTCCTGGCTGCTCGTTACCTTGTCAATGTTCCTGGGCCCGGCGGGCCTGTGTTGCTTTGGGTCGGCGGTTGCAGCCAGTTGTCTCGGCTTCGAGTTGAGGAGTGAGCGACGACCGCCTCCCGGGTAAGTCCCTCTTTTTTCCGTCTGTGGGTAGTTAGCTCCGGGGAGCCGACGGGGCTCCCCCCAGAAAACCAGCGTTGAATGTAATGAAACGCCATTTTCTGGGTGAGTCCCGGAGGCTCCCCGGCATCCCTCCCTCCCTCCGGTCGGCGTTTTTTTCGCGTTTTTGACATCCAGCCTCAAGAACTGAGGTGTGGGTAGCCGGCGCGGAGGGTCTGGGGCTCCCCTTCCCCCTCCCGGGGAGGGGGGAGCTGCGCAGACAGCGGCGCGGCAGCGTGTGACGTCACACTAGTTTGCTCGTTTTTCTTTGGGGAGTTCTATCCACTAGTTCGGCTTTTGGTAGCAATTTTAACCAGAATAGGGGTTTGTTTTGGGGCGCTTACCTTTCTGGGTGCCTGTCCCGGTCGATGGCAGACATAGAATGCTTCCAACCACACGGGGGCTTCTATAGGCCATTGCTCCCCTTGCCTCTCTGAGGGGGCCCGGTTCTGGCCGTGGTTCCCGGTAGGCCTAAGAACTCCATACACATGACTGATGCCAAAGTCTGACATTAGCATATCAGCCTGGGATAGCTCCGGGGAGCCTCCGGGACTCACCCAGAAAATGGCGTTTCATTACATTCAACGCTGGTTTTTTTTTTGTATAGTGTTCGGAATAAAATTCCCTACACAGACATATGCCTATCAAGTGCAATTCTTGGGAATTCACAGCTGTAGAGACGGCCAAACACACACAACCGGAACCCGCTCTGGATACTCCAACTCACACCCGCAACACCCACAAAAAAAGTTTCTGATGTTTCGTGTATACTTACTTTAGTTTTCGTGCTACAGTTGTCATTTAGATATCAAAATATTCCTAAGAAAATAGACTACAATACTACAATAACCTAGGACAATTATGTGTACTTACCAAAGGAAAGACGATTGTAGAAAAATAAGTTGAGCGTTTTCTCTCCACTCCACCTCCTTCAGGTACCGATTCCTGAAGTTGCTCAACAGATGTTCGTTGGTGGAGTGAAGCTGGTGCTGGTGGTTACTTCTTGTCCACCCAATACACCCTTTTCCTGTGATAAGTGGTGTAACACGGTATGACACAAAGTGGAACATCGCATGTCTTGCATGCTATACTAGTTTCCTTCCTAATACCCGACTTTGAACACACTTGACACCTGCGACGTTTGGGGAGTTTTACAAGTTCATGCTTCAATTTGTAGTTCAGGCGAGTCTCTGATAAAACAACACGTCCCTGTTGTCTCTGTGTTGGTTGTACACTACAGTCTGAATCGTCGCTCTCACCATTGTCTTCAAACAACAGTGTAGCAGATGAAATATCTTCATCAGATTCATGGTCGGCTTCAGCACGAGGTGTAGACGTGAAGAGAGGGCGCCTCACACCCGACGGGCCAGGTGTTGACGGGTCAGCAGCAGGATACACAGGACCAGTGTCATCATTTATGTCTGGAGCATGAACTAAATGAGGAGATGGTGTTGTTGTTGCAGGCCACTCTTCCTTGTCAAATTTCAATAAAGCCCAAATAGCAACCTCATGAAACTGGAGCAGAGTTAGTTTCTTTCGGTCATCTGTGTTGGCCTTGTACAATGCATAAGCGTTTTGCAAAGCCATTTGCAGGAAATAAAAGGTTATTTTCTTTGTCCACTTGTGACATTTCCTGGCGAAATGGTAATACTTTACCATTTGATCAAAGTGGTCAACACCCTTCATGAACTTATTGTAGTCAATAATTGCCTTTGGTTTGTTCACCACAACCTGCTGTAGTCCTGTTGTTCCATCTGGCCTACGAACTCGTTTGCGTTTTTGAACTCTATTTGTGTCTGCATTGTGGAGGTTGGTAATCATAGAGACAACTCGCTTGTCTTTCCACAGCAGAATGAAGGTGTTGTCCTTGCGGCGGTAGACTGTGGTATCCACATCAATCTTAGTCTTCGCTATATGTTGCAGGTCTTTTGGGGCGCCACGTACGAGTCTAATTGTTCCACACGTGTAGACCCCAATGGTGGAATATTGTCCTCAAGCCACACAACACTGGCTCCAGGCTGGCGAGTACGTACCGGACGTGTACGCTTGCGAGGAGGCTGGGGTGCCTCATCTTCCTCACTCGGTTCATCCTCACCTGATACTTCATAGCTTGAATCACTCCTACTATCAACAAATGGGGTTATTTTCAAACGACGAGTAGGAGGTCGTTTCCTTAGCTGGATTTTAGGCATGCACGCACCACGTGTGCGCCTTGTGGTGAGAGGCGGCGGTGCTGGTGCCCCTTCCTCTGTTAGGCCTTCAGTGTCCTCCTTCTGTCGATTCAGCCCCATGGGCTCGAGGCCCCCCAAATTCACATTCTTCTTCTAAATCCTCACCTTCTGCCTCACTTCCATCCAAATCCACTTGATCAAAGGCATCCAAGAGATTGGGAATCTTGGTGGGAGTCAGCCTCAATCCAGAGAACCTCCTATAGATGTCGGTAATCTTGTCTTTTCCAGATGAATCAGAGGCTCCTGTAGCCGAAACACCGCTTGGGCCTGGTGCTGGATCCATTATTGATGAATGTAGTTGGTTACAAACACACAAACGGGTAAAAATCCTTGAAACCGTGCGAGTTTGGCGCGCGAGGGGAGAGAGATGCGATCGCTCCACGTGACAACAAAATGGGCCTGTCACGTGACCCAGTAGGCCGACGTGACATTCGGCCTACCTGAGAGAACGGGAATTTCATGGCGCACAGTTTGAAACAAACCCCAAGTAAATCGGATTTAAGATGGATTTTTTACAATTATTTTAATACGGACCGTAAATGTACGACGGGACCGCACAACCGATAGAAATATTGCCGTCGTATATGTATGGGATGGGCGCGCGAAAGTGTTAATACTTGGTGATGGGTATGCATTCACTCAGATGTAGAGGCTACAACAAAATCAGATTATAAACAAAGGAGAAAACAAAAAAATAATAATTCTCCCCCCCCCCAAAAAAAAAAATTGTTGGACATTGGTGGAAATTAGGTACTGGCATTGGCCTATGTATTTATGATACATAACAAAATACAGCATAATAACATACTCTTTATTATTTGTGTTATATTACTCTGCAATGCTAGAAAGGCACCAGCTGCATATCCGCTTTGTGAACCATCCTTAACTATTCTTCTTCTTTTTCTTTGTGCGTTGGACAGGTGCTTGCATCTCTATCACTGCATTATCCCTCAGTTCCAGTTAATAAGAGCTGTTCTCCTTATCAGCACGGTTTATTTAATTTTTTTTTTATAAAATTAATGTCTTAACATATTGGGATGAAATTCTCACGATGCTGATGCCAAATAATTGGAGATATGTATATCATTTTCAAGTAATTTTCACATTATTCGAATATTTTTTTGTTTCCCTGTTTCCTTAAATTTATTTGCTAAGTAGTGCTCCATACACTTAATTTATCTTAATTTAAAGAAGAAGGGCAGAGGTGCCATAGACACAATCAGAGAGCACTGTATAAACATCAGAGGTCCGCGGTTGTTCAACGTCCTCCCAGCGACTATAAGAAATATTGCCGGAACAACCGTGGACATCTTCAAGAGAAAACTGGACTGTTTCCTAAGAGAAGTTCCGGACCAGCCGGGCTGTGGTGGGTATGTGGGCCTGCGGGCCGCTCCAAGCAACAGCCTGGTGGACAAAGCTCTTACAAGTCGAGCCTGGCCTCAGGCCGGGCTTGGGGAGTAGAAGAACTCCCAGAACCCCATCAACCAGGTAATCAACCAGGATTGGGTGTGTTTTGAGCGAGTTCCCGGGGAGGTGGCCGGCGTCTCTCCTACAACCATTGACGATACCTTTGAAGATGTTGGAAAACCACTACTGCATACCACACAATTGGATCTTGAACGTCACCCGATCACAGAAGAGGAGCCCGAAGGAGAATTCCTGGACAGCAAACACCATAGCAAGGCAAACAGATTGGAGGCAAAGCGCCGCCATTTTGCAGAGGTAAACAGAAATGATTCTGACGCCACACGGCCCTAGTATCAACACCCACCCACCGCTCAACCAAGGTAGGCCAAGCTCTTCTGATTTACAAACCTTTATCATTGCCTTTGATGACGAAGATCAGAGTATTTTCCAAAATAGTAGGGCACAAAGCATCCTATATAATGCCATTCCCCAAAATTCGGGATCAACGTGCACGATATTAGACCAAATAAACTAAAAAACTTGATCGCAGTGGATCACAAACAGCGCGGAACTAGAGATTACCGACATTACTGACATCTGTGGTTACAAAATTAAGTGCTATAAACCACTAGGAGACAGATTAGTAAAATATGTAATCCGGCATGTTGTAGACATCAGCGCAGACGACATCAAGGCACAACTCAAGACGAATGGCATCCCACTCTATGAAGTCAAAAAATTTATGCGACGAATGAACGGAGAACTGAGTGATACAGGCACCGCCCTGCTTACCTTTCTAGACTACATTCCCCCTGATAGGATTTGGTTAAACGGCTTCCTCCATAAACTAGAGGTGTATGTTCCGCGTCCCACCCAATGTTTTAAATGTAAAGGTTTTAACCATACCTCGAAAGGCTGCACTAAAGGCATTAAATGTGGGAAATGCTCTGGTTCCCACTACACACAAAACTGTGGATCGGATACACTCACCTGCTCAAACTGTGGTGGCAATCACGACATTACATTTAAACAATCTCCTTACATAGCAGCAGCAGCAGCGAAAATGAAGGTTCTCCCTACCACCAACCTGCTATACAGCAGTGCATTGAAACAACCTTCCTCAGCCCATCACCAACCTCTACCTCACACTCAACCACAACCTTCGCGTATACCGGATATCCCTGTCTCCGACAATCCCGCAACCCCAGGGTCCAACTATCTCTCACAAAATGCACAACTGAATCCTGATTTAGTTGAAACTCTAGTCACTTGCATCGAAAATGATCTTATTGAAAAGCTTGTCACTCGCATCGAAAATGCACTAGAAAATACCCTGAACCGACTTCTAACTAAATTTTTTGCCCAAGTACCACAACCCACCCCTGAGGCTGACCCAACAGACACCCCATCAACAGCTACAGACACCGACATCCGCCCAAATAAAACTACCATTGCTGGACACACATCATTTGATCAGATGATGGAACAACTCCTAATTACCTCCTTAGCTCGCCTCACCAAAATCGCTCCCCAGGCTGACTTGCCACAAACCCCAATCACCAGTACCAGGAGTAAGACACAGCCCCCATCCACATCCAGGTATCCAACACATACCACTATTAGCTCACCAAAGGAAACACACACATCCACAACCCAAACATCCTAAATGGCTCCCCTAACCTTCATGACTTGGAACGCAAAAAGCGTTAAAACATCCCTCACAGAACTTAAACAATTCCTCTACTCATCCAAACCGGACTTAGCATTCATCATCGAATCCTGGCTCACTCCCAAACTAAATCCCGTATTTAAAAACTTTCAGATGCAGAGACTGGACAGACCCAACCGTATGGGGGGTGGTATTTCCTTCTAACACGAAATAATGACATGTAAACCTGTAACACTAGCGTATTTTGTGAACGGTAAACTAGAAGTTCTAGCATGTCTAATACCTTGCAATGGTACACACCTATCCCTTCTGGGTATATACAACCCTGGAGGCACAATGAACTCAAATGAACTGGAATTTTATCTTAACCAATTACAACACCCGATCATTGTTACAGGTGATCTCAGTGCTAACCACCCCACATGGAGTAGAGGTACCCAAAATACTGCAGGCACCGATCTATACAACTACTTAGACACTACACCATATATTCTTCTTTCGCCGCCCTACCTTGCAACCTGCTTTAACTACAGAACCAATTATGAAGCCTCACTTGACATCTGCTTTGGCTCGGCACACATTCAACATGAACTACAGTTTCATACTGTACCAGATATTGGTAGTGACCACAAACCCCTCATTATAAAATTTACTAACTTTCAGCCACCAACCCATCCGCTAACGCTCCTCAAGTGGAACATTAAGAACCTAGATAAGAAAAAGTGGGCTGATGTTGTCTGTCTCCCAGACATAGACGAAGTAGACCCTAACAAGCGACTGTCCACAATCACCTCTGCCATAAATTCTGCAGCCACCCAAATGTTCAGGAAAACTTCAGGACATAGGTCCGACAAACCATTTAAACCGTGGTGGAACGTGGAATGTGCACGAACAGTCGCTTTACGCTGACGAGCCATCCAAAAACAAAGACGTCAACCCTCCTTACAGAACTGGGTCAATCTCCGGCGGGCCACAGCAGCAGCCAAAAAAAAACATACTATCAGCAAAGTGAGCATCATGGGCAACATTCTGTGATAGCCTCACACCCACCATGCCACACTCAAAGTCTGGGCTACATTTAACAGCATTAACCCTTAAAGTGCACATCACGTCATATGACGTGTTGGACGTTGTTCCAGTCAACTGCGCATCACGTCATATGACGTGTTGGAGTACTACGCAAGATTTAAACGGCCCTCGGATACACGGGGCTCACCACACCTTCATCAGGGCTCTTGTAAACAGACGCCATTTAAAAAAAAAATCGTGGGCCAAACTCCCGGGTGTTATTGGCCTCAGTATTGAGTGAGCAACCAAGCCTGACGCACACAGCATGAGCTAACAGCACTGCTGTTCAGCTTGTATTCACTTAGTTGTATTTTACGGGGTTGAGCTTTGCTCTTTCGGCCCGCCTCTCAACTGTCAATCAACTGTTTACTAACTACACTAACTACTTTTTTTTTTTTTCCCACACCACACACACACACACACCCCAGGAAGCAGCCCGTGACAGCTGACTAACTCCCAGGTACCTATTTACTGCTAGGTAACAGGGGCATTCAGGGTGAAAGAAACTTTGCCCATTTGTTTCTGCCGGGTGCGGGAATCGAACCCGCGCCACAGAATTACAAGTCCTGCGCGATATCCACCAGGCTACCTGGCCCCCTATACCACTGCATAGGGGGCCAGGTGACCACTGCATCGCCAAAAAATGCCAAAATATTCTTGTTCATGCTATTATGTAGCGATGATATTATTACAGAAGACCCCTGACTAATAAAACTGACCAGGGTTCTGATAATAGCAGGATTGTGGTGATATTTAGTGCTGTGTGCCATGGAGGGAGGAGTAATGCTGTGGGAGGGAGTGTGGTGGCGATGTCTTCTGACTGTGTGTGGCCACCTTTTATTGACTGCACTCACCATACCAGCTTAGTGGTTCGCTATGGTGAACACAAATGTAGATACTTATATATAACGTGTGTATAGAGGGTATAAACAGCAAGAGGAGAAGGTTGGGAGCCGCCATTTTGGTGAGGGCGGTGTTGTTTAATGGTTACCATGATGGTCTTTGGGCACCATACCAGTTTATTTGTACAAGTATGGTGAATAAAACAGGTAGATATTTATATATAATGTGTGTATATAGCGTAATAACACCACACAGTATTGTTGGAGGAGAAATATTAGTGCGTCTGGTCTTGAGGGCGGCAGCCATCAGCTGACTGTGTGAGGTCCTATATCTTTGTGCCTTTACTCACCATACAAGCTTAGATGTACAGTTATGGTGAACAAAACGTGTAGATACTTATATATAACGTCTGTATATAGTGAATTATAGCAAAAACAGTATTGTGGGAGGAGAATGTGGGTGAGTCAGATGACTTGAGGGAGGGCGGGAGTGAGCTGGTACACGGCGGTCACTCCTCGTTACTTTTTGACTCATAATAGCTACTTAGTGGCTCGTTATAGTGAACAAAACATGCAGATACTTATATATAACCTGTGCTTATAGTGTAATAACTGACAAAGTATTTGTTCACTGATTGATGAACATAATTAAATCATCAATTTGCACACCATATTTTTGAGTACAGCAATGATTCACTCATTTTGTTATATAAATATATCAAACTACACACTATTGAATAATATTACAGCAAAAAAAACTATGAAAAATCAGACATTGAAATAATTAGGTAATTATCTCTTTGTGGCAACTCCGGCCTGACAGCTGGCGAGCAACAGACCGCCTGGGACGCACGCTGAGTCAGCCCTATTTTTTGGCAGACTTCCTCACCCTGTAGCGGGCAATATATGCCACTTACAATTTTTTATTATTTTTCCCGTGATCAGTGAACACAAATTAACAGGTTAGGAAGAAAAAATAATTTTTTTTTTCAAAATTACATGCACCTGTGGGGAAGAAAGGATATTATACCCCTAGCATGTTAAGGGTTAACCCTTAAACTGCGCCTGGCGTATATATACGCCCTGAGTAACATGTCCCACTGTGCGCATGGCGTATATATACGCCATAGGGTGCCAGGCCCGATTCAAATGGCCCGCGGCTACACTGGGTTCACATTAGCTTCCTCAGGGCTCTTGTAAACAGATGCCATTTAAAAAAAAAAATCGTGGGCAATATTCTCAGGTGCGAGAGGCACAGTACTGTTGGAGCAACCAAGGCTGGCGCACGCAGCTTGAGCAAACGGCATTGCTGTTCAGCTTGTGATCACAGCATCGCCGAAAAATGGCAAAATAAATATATATTTGTTATTATTTAGCGATGACAATATTACAGATGACCCATAACTGTGATATAAATAACCAGGGTTGTGATAATAGCAGGATTGTTGTAATAATTAGCGCTGTGGGAGGAGTGATGCTGAGAGACGGAGGGAGACAGCATCGTTTACTGACTGTGTGGCTCCTTGAGGTTATATCTTGAGATGATTTCGGGGCTTTAGTGTCCCCGCGGCCCGGTCCTCGACCAGGCCTCCACCCCCAGGAAGCAGCCCGTGACAGCTGACTAACACCCAGGTACCTATTTTACTGCTAGGTAACAGAGGCATAGAGTGAAAGAAACTCTGCCCATTGTTTCTCGCCGGTGCCAGGGATCGAACCCGGGACCACAGGATCACAAGTAAAGTGTGCTGTCCGCTCGGCCGACCGGCTACCTGTTATTGTTTACATTCACCATACTAGGTCAGTGGTTCTCTATGGTGAACACAAATGTAGATACTTATATATAATGTGTGTATTAGTGTAATAAAAGCAAAAGGATTATGCTGGGAGGAGCCATATGGGTGACGGAGGTGACGTCGTCTCCATGATTTGTCTAGCTGTTTAGAGAGTGGCCACTATGCTCTTTGGGCGCACTACAAGCTTAGGTGTACAGTTACGGTGCATAAAACATGTAGATACTTATATATAATATGTGTATATAGGGTAATAACACTGCAAACAGTATTGTTGGGGGAGAAAGTTTAGTGCGTGTGACCTTGAATGAGTGAGGGAGCCGCCAGCCGCCATCTGTGTATAGCGACGACTCTTAGTGCCTGAACTAACTATATCAGCTTAGCTGTACAGTTGTGGTGAACAAAATATATACATACTTATATATAACATCTGTATATAGTGTAATAACACCACAAATGGTATTGTTGGGGAAGAAAATTTAGTGCGTGTGTTGAGGGAGTGGCAGCGAGTGGCTGGCTGGTGTGTGGCGGTAACTCTTCGTTGCTTTTCGGCTCTCAATATCAACTTAGTGGTTCGTTATGGTGACCAAAACATGCAGATACTTATATATAACCTGTGTATAGAGTGTAATAGCAGTTAGTTTAGTTCATTTATTATGCACCCCATACCCATCTTGTGGGCGGTAGTGGAAAGGGTTACAGAGGCACATAATGGGCTCAGGGACTGAACCCCACAATTCATTTAGCTAAGCAAGTTACAATCTTGATGAGCTAGTTACAAAATTCAATATAAGTCGTCACATCAACAATGGGTTCAAGATTGACCTCAAATACAGGTTCTAAATTAAGCAACTGACATATGTGGAGAGCTAGTGTCAAAATTAATATGTTTGTCCTGCACACCGCCTCCCATCCAGTGGGCAGCGGTGGATAGGTTACAATCACTCGGTTACTACCTACAGTTAGCAAACTGGGGATATTTGGCTAGAATTTCTGGTAGCAGATCATTTTGAATGAAATATTTACACATTGCTGGAACATTGGTTATAGAATTGTCTCTAAATTCACGTATGTTTTCGCACTCCATCACATAGTGACGGAGGGTGTAGGAATAATTTTGTTGACACAGTTTACATTTGGTTAGGTCTACATCAGCAGATAATGAGAATTCCCAGAGAACTTGTAACCGAGTCTAAGCCGCAGTAGTAACATCTAGAAGTCTGCTGATTTTTCTGGGGGCGCCCCGTCGGCTCCCCGGAGCTATCCCAGGCTGATATGCTAATGTCAGACTTTGGCATCAGTCATGTGTATGGAGTTCTTAGGCCTACCGGGACCACGGCCAGAACCGGCCCCCTCAGAGAGGCAAGGGGAGCAATGGCCTATAGAAGCCCCCGTGTGGTTGGAAGCATTCTATTCTGCCATCGACCGGGACAGGCACCCAGAACGGTAAGCGCCCCAAAACAAACCCCTATTCTGGTTAAAATTGCTACCAAAAGCCGAAACTAGTGGATAGAACTCCCCAACAGAAAAACGAGCAAACTAGTGTGACGTCACACGGCTGCAGCGCGCGCCGCTGTCTGTGCAGCTTCCCCCTCCCCGGGAGGGGGAAGGGGGAGCTCTAGACCCTCCACGCCGGCTACCCACACCTCAGTTCTTGAGGCTGATGCTATAAGCAAGGTCGTGTGCTCTGGCTCCGGTGTCGCTACAACACTGTGCTTTGCGTGTGGTGTTGTTTTGTGGGTGCGAGAGCCAGGAGTCATTTTCGGTATCTCGGGCTGCAGCGCCTAGGGTTTCCTTCCCTAGGTGCCCTGTAAGTACTGCCCTTGGGGCTTGGGGCCACCTTCCACAGGCTCCTCGGGGTCTGCCTCTGCTGGGTCCGTTTTACCTTTTTCGGTTTTTCGGCTGCCTGTTGGGCTCTGTGTTCTGTTCTCGCTTGTTACTGGCAGGTGAGAGGCAGTTTGCACTGGGAGGGGTGCAGGGTGCTGCACAGCTTGTATTTCCGACATAGCGGCCGGCTCTGTTCCTTGGAGTTCGCTGTCCTCTTGCGGGGTTTTGTTTTTCTTTTGTTTTTTTGCGCCTGGTGGGGGGTTCTGTCCTATTCATTCCTTAGTTCTTGCCCTTCCACGGTTCTACTCGTGCGCCCCCTGCTAG
>WNGS01007866.1:29498-45669 GCA_020271785.1 Procambarus virginalis
GCAGGTCAATTGACCTGCTGTCCGCAGAATGAATGCCTACCTGTGTTAGGTAGGCATTCTTAAGCTTACCTGGATGACGTGGTTATCTACTCCAGGTCGTTTGATGAACACCTGCGGGACTTGACTGAGACGCTTTCATTGTTAGACAAGGCAGGGTTCAAATTAAATATCAACAAGTGCACCCTGGCATCTCAGAAATTCAAGTTTCTGGGGTTTCAGGTTAGCACAGATGGCATCCGCCCTGACCCACCTCCATGCCGCGCCATTGCTGGAGATGCCCAGGCCTAGGTCAGCAAGGGATGTGCGCCGGTTTCTGGGAGCAGCCGGATACTTCCGCCGCCATATTGAGGGATTTTGCTAGTATAACAGCGCCTTTAACTGACCTTGTAAGAAGAATGCTAATTTATGTGGACATTAGAACACGATGAGGCTTATACTAAACTCAAAAGTCAATTAATTACTGCCCCAGTATTAGCTGTGCCTGACTTTGATAAGGAGTGGGAGGTGCATACAGACGCTAGTGGTATTGCCATAGGAGGGGTGCTTAATGCAGCGTGATTCAGAGAACCATCCTCACCCTGTGGCGTATTTCAGTAGAAAAGTGAAGGGATCGGAGGTTAGATACTCAGCAACAGACAAAGAAGCACTTGCTGTGGTTGAAAGTGTACGTTATTTTGAGCCTTACCTATTCCAACGTCATTTTGTCATTTTCACAGATCACAGAGCTCTCACATATATATTTAAAAAGAAAACAAAGTGTCCCCGGATGTCACGTTGGTCTCATGAGCTGTCAGCTCACTCTTTTCAGATCCTTTGTAAGCCTGGTCCATCTCACATTGTGCCAGACACCTTGAGTAGGAACATCGCGTCAATTAACGTAAATGTCAACATTGAAAAGATTTCCAGTGAGAAAAATCGAGAATTCCAGATGAACGAACCAAGGTGGAAAGAAATTATTGAACTTTTAGGGGGAGGAAAATATCCGTCAACGAAATGTAATTTAGCAATTCATGATTTTGAAATGAAGGATGGGGTCCTATATTATGTAAAGGGACAGAAGGATCGTGCAGTTTTTCAGCTGGTTATCCCAGAGGTATTGAAGAAGTCAGCGTTGAAACTCGCGCATGCGTCTAAGATGCATGCAGGTCATCCGGGGATTTTTAAAACTCACATGAAAGCCAAGTCACTCTTTTTCTTCCCCGGTATGTTAACAGAGGTCATTAACTTCGTTAAGTCCTGTGGTCATTGTCAAAGGAGGAAAGGTACCCATAAGGTACAAGGTCCATTGCAAGAATTCCCAGAAATTTGGGAACCTCTAGATCGGGTGGGGGCTGATCTGATTGATCTGCATCACAGTCATTCAGGAAACCGTTATGTATTGGTGTTGGTAGACCACCTTTCCAGGTACACCACACTGATTGCATTGCCTCAGAAAGATTCACGAACTGTTGCAAAGGCGTTCTTAGATAGGTTTGTCACTGTATTCGGTCCCCCTAAAGTATTAGTTTCTGACTGAGGTCAGGAATTTAATGGGAATATTTTTAGAGAAGTATGTAAAATTGTAGAAACCACTTCAGCATTCACTACGGCTTATCACCCTCAGGCTAACGGTATGACAGAACGGACGAATCGATCAGTTAAGGATATGCTTGCAATTCTTGCAGAGCATGATGTCCATTCGTGGGACGAACACCTCCCCTATGTCCAGTTTGCTCTGAACACTGCCATCCATCAGTCCATTAACACCCAACCCCTTTTGTTGTTCACAGGTCATTCATGTAATTTCCCATCAGGTCTGCTTAACAGACATAATATTGCATATGGGGAAGACTATCCATCAGAAGTTATAAATATGATGAAAAATGCATGGAGAATTGCAGCTAGGGCTTCCAAGACAGCACGAGACCGCTATGCTCAGCATTATGACAAAAAGGTACGACCTCTTGAATTGAAAGTCGGGAGTCTTGTGTTGAGAGTTAATGAAGCGGCTCCCGCCAATCAGAGTAGGAAACTTGCACCTAGATGGCGGGGCCCTTACCGAGTAATTGAAAGAAAAGGTCCGGTTAATTTTGTTATAAAAGGTATTTTTGAAGACCAAGTTGAGAGAACGTTTCATATTAAATAATTAAAACCTTATCACGCGAGGGAGAAACTAGAGCTGCCTTCAGCAAGTCTAATTCCTGACCTGTCTAATGATCCAAGTGCTGAGTCAGATGATGAGGATGACCTCCTGTCAAATCTCATCAGTAGTCAAGTTCAATCTTGTCACCCTATGGTAACAAGGTCGCGAGCTGTACAGTAAGTGTAATGATCTCCCCTAGTCAGGTTTAGTAAAATTCATAATATTCCTGTAGAGGCAATGGTGTGTATTTACTGATGTGCATGACTCAGGTAGCATACTTGCCTTGCTCTGGGGTTTCCAACTTCCTATTCCTCAGAGTAAAATCCGTGCTTCGCCATTTGTTGTTGACTGTCTTTCTCAGGTCTGACGGTACACCAGTTCCAGCCTCCCAGTCACACGTGAACCAAGGATCGAGATCAGCAGGTCTGGGGATGACCCACCTGGCTGATAAGATCGGGGTCTGAGGCACGTTACATAAAGTCCTCCACCTTGTACCCGGTAACTCGTCAATTGGTTATCCGGAAGGGGTGACTGGCGTACAGTCACCCAGCCGACACCTCACGTCACTAACGAGGTTGTCCCAGTCCAGCCATGCTGTCTTCACGGAGCAGAGTCAGTCACCATCACAGCCGGGGGCTAGCTGTCTCAAGGTCACCAACCAAGCCCACCAGCCGCGTAGTCAAGACTGCGGAAAAACCGGAAGTGGAAGACGAGTGGTCTACAAAGAAGAACGCTAATTGCAACGACTGTCAGCTCTCTCAAAACCTGCGGTTGCGTCGTCTGTGGAAACGAAGAGGCAACAAGGCGGTCCCGGGTACGAACAGCACTACCCCTACAGAGTGCTGCTGATTCGCCAGAGGAGGTACAACCCTGTACCTTGGCCCAAGCTCAGCTGCACGAGGGGTTGCACGGAAAGGTGTACCGGCCCAGTAGTACCGGGATAACAAGTAAACGCCGGTAGATGACGTCGCCCAGGAGCTGAGGCAGGGCCCACCTGTCCTGTCACCATGCCATCCTCTTCAACGCCCCTCGAACCCCACTACCAACGCGAGACATCGTGACACGTCAAAGCTGTGCTCTACGGTGGCAGCCATGGTTAACAACAATCCATCATGACTGTATGGGAGCGAGAAGAAGAGGTGAACCCGGGTTCCTGTTAGCGGGGTCCACCTGAGCTGACAACCGCCAGCTGTCAGCTGTCACTCAAGTCAGGTGCGGGTAGTACAAGACCCCCTGTACTGTCCGTAGTTGGCCGAGGCCGGAAATGGAACTTCCAGATGACCAGGATCTTCAAGCAACATGAGGTAGTCGCCGGAATCTACAGCAACGAGATGTCACCAGGACCGAACGATAGAACCTCTGTATAGAAAAGTTTAATATAAAATGAATTACAAGTAATATAGTAAACTGTGTTAACTCGGAACAGTTAGTTCAATTTTTAATTTTCCATCTAATAGTAACACCTCTGTACACCTTCGGAGAGCTCTCTGGAACAGTATTAAATGTTGAAAACTAGAACTAGTGAAATAGAGAAATAAATCTAGAAAGTGAACATCTAGAAAATTGTTACTAGAAAATTACCTTGTCTCTAGAAAAGTTGTTTGAGTGAACTGGTTTGAGAACCATCTAGTAGGATCTCTAGAAACGTTGATCAGTGGGGAACTTTATCTAGATTTTCTAGATCCTAGATACTGATATTTATATATATATATATTTTTTTTATTTTTTTTTTTGTGGATTACTGAACAATAAGGTGTGGTACACAGTCTGAAAAATGTGTTCACCCGCTGTTGTTGTGGACTTGAGCATGAACGCTGGGATATTAGGAGTTGAGGATCTCATATCCAGTGTGTCGTTGTTGGTTAAGAGACACGTCTCTGGACATTGAATTTTTTTTAATAAAAATATTTTGTGTATTTTCTTTGGGTTTAAGGTTCTGGACACGCTGTGGTAGGCAGTTGCCACAGGAGTGGAACACTAGGTTCCTGAGAGGTAGTATTCCTCTATTTTGATAGAATTGTTATTATTTTTATAATTTTTAATGACACTGATTTCTTTTTAATATTTTCTATGTGATGTGATGTGTTTGATTTTTGTTCCAGGTGGAATACTGGGATAGCAGAAGGCTATCGGCTGATTTGAGCTAGTTGATTGTTGTTAGGTTTGGATTTTTTTTTACAATTATTTAGTACTATATCAAGTCAGGTATAGGATGTTTTGTCTTCCAGGTAGTTGGAAAGGTATAGGGTTGCATCCAAGTGGACAGCCAGGATGAGAGACGGTCTCTGTCCTTATGTTTTATGTATTATTGCTGTGTTTGTTTTTTATGTATACATGATGGGGCACACCTTTGGGGGTGCCATTATTTTGTTTTGGAGGAAAACATTATTTGTTTTTATTTGTTTTGTCATTATTAGTTAGGTTTAGATTATTAATTCTGTTGTTTTGAGGCAATGGGTCATTTATTGTTGAGTTAAATGTTGTTTTTGGAGTAAGGATTATGATAGGGCAGGGTTCTGGATAAGAATTTTGTGCTTTAAACTTCTTTACACACAAATTTCTTAATTCCCGAAGAGGGGGAGTTGTAATGGTGTAGGCACACCATAGCCCTTTCCCCTTCCCCCGTTCCCCTTTCCCCTTCCCCCTTTCCCCTTTCCCCCTTCCCCCCTTTCCCCTTCCCCCTTTCCCCTTTCCCCTTCCCCTTCCCTTCTCTCGCTTGCCTTCCCTCCCTTGGGCCATTCCCTATCTTTCGTCACGGGTCTGACCATCGGGGCCGTAACAGCTTGAAGCCACTGGTTTCCCTCGCCCTCCTGTCCTCCGGTCAGTGACAAATTTGTGAACAGTACCACCAAGGCCAATAAACTTGGGATCTCAAGGTACACGTGGGTGCCCACCAGTAGTCTCTCAGGAAAGTCGTACTTGGTGCCTTCACAGTTTTTGGAGTTTCTGTCAAGAGAAATTGACCCTTATGGTCAACCCTGCTCTGGATTGGTTAAAGACATGTATGCCTGGGAAGGCGGGGCCCTCTCAGGGTAGTGCCTGCCATGCCATTGGCCCGGTTTCTAGATCACCTAGTAATGTTTAAATCCATTGGCCATAGGTTTGGGATAGGCGGAGTTTATTTGGGCCTAGGAACTTGGAGGTGGAGCCTGTTCCACTGGTAAGCGTTTTTTAAGGCAGAAGAGTTAGTGTGTCTGGGGACTTCAACTTGGGTGCAGGTCAATTGACCTGCGGACAGCCAATCAACATCATTTGGCAAGCTGCAGTATTGAAGGTAGTTGTGCTCCTATGTTCTTGTATATTGGTATTACATTTCCATTGCCTCGCATTATTCAGAGTAGGCTATATTTCAATTGTGATTTAAATATAGTTTCAATAATAGAATAATGTTAATGTCATTTTGGTGAGTTATCTATCCCCTTTTGATTATTGACTGTGTTATTCATTCTTGTGATCTTCAGTTGCTGTTTGGAAATTCACCCGTGTTCTCCATCTTAGGATTCAAAAAGTCGTTCTAGAATCTCCCGTTCAGTTCAGTAAGACTACAGTATTAATCCATTCAGATTCAATTACTTGTCCGTTGAGTTCCCTGATTATCGAGTCCCTTCCTTCCTGGGGACCAATAATTATAGACACATTCATTTATGTATGGAAGGTGGTGGCAGTGTGTCAAGGTAAGAAAATTAATAACCCCTATCTTTGTTATGTTCTCAGTTAATATTCAGTTTATATTCGTGGCAGTCCAGTGAGGGGTCATACTGGACTGTAACAGTGTTGAGCTGGGTTATTAAGTGAAGAGAGAAAGAGAATTATACAGTGGTCTGTGAGACGATCACAGAGTACAGTGAATGATTACAATATTATCGTTTATGGGTAGTCAGGGTTATAGCAATCGTACACGGCATTCAGTAGTAGATGTTTTAGTAGATAAATTACGAGTTACCAAATGTTACAATGGGTATATGATAGTCTCCAAGTTTTACAGGGATTAGCATACTGGAGTTCATGCTGTTACGGAAATAGTCAACTTGACGGTTATTTTGTATACCCAGGTCAATATTGAAATCACCTCCTAGAATGATGTGATTTTTGTTGAGATTGTTATTTATGATAAGATTTCTTAAGTTATCTGAGAACGAAGCTATGTTGGTATTGGGAAATCTATAGATGGCACCAATAGTCAAGGAGGATTAAGGGATTTACAGGAGAACTTGGCAAAGGTATATTCACAATAGTCGTCTCTATCACTAATGACACTATTGCAGATGAGTGTATCTTTGTAATATATTGCTGTGCCACCTCCATTTTTTATTGGGCCTGCAGTTGTGAATGGGTTTATAACCAGCTAAATTGTAGAGTTGGGTATAGTCTTTACTTAGCCAGGTTTCTGTTAAAATAATAAATGTTAATTTAGTACCTAGTGCTGAGAGTAGTGCATTTATATCATCAAAATGATATGATATTTCATATGATTTCATGCAATATCAAAATGATAAATGTTTACACTCACACGTAGTGTGAGTGTAAACCTAGTGCCTTGCAGGTGTCTATATGTGCATGTCTGTGTGCAGGGTAGAGTGCAGTGTTGAAGACATACCACCCAACAACACATGAAATGAGCCACATCAAATAGATGATTGCTGAAACGAGAAGTAAGACTTTGAGAGAACAAGTGAACATGGCTGGTGTGCCCGGGAACCATAACCGCCCCCCCCCCACCGCGGGCTCCCGTCCCCACTGGGGGCCCCCAGGTGCTGATCCCCACCCGGGGCCCTCCAGTGAGGATCCCAACCCGGGGCCCTCCAGTGAGGATCCCAACCCGGGGCCCTCCAGTGAGGATCCCAACCCGGGGCCCTCCAGTGAGGATCCCAACCTGGGGCCCTCCAGTGAGGATCCCAACCCGAGGCCCTCCAGTGAGGATCCCAACCCGGGGCCCTCCAGTGAGGATCCCAACCCGGGGCCCTCCAGTGAGGATCCCAATCCGGGGCCCTCCAGTGAGGATCCCAACCCGGGGCCCTCCAGTGAGGATCCCAACCCGGGGCCCTCCAGTGAGGATCCCAATCCGGGGCCCTCCAGTGAGGATCCCAACCCGGGGCCCTCCAGTGAGGATCCCAACCCGGGGCCCTCCAGTGAGGATCCCAACCCGGGGCCCTCCAGTGAGGATCCCAATCCGGGGCCCTCCAGTGAGGATCCCAACCCGGGGCCCTCCAGTGAGGATCCCAATCCGGGGCCCTCCAGTGAGGATCCCAACCCGGGGCCCTCCAGTGAGGATCCCAACCCGGGGCCCTCCAACAGTAATGGTACAGGTCATTCTACAACAGAGAATGATGGTAACTTCCGACTAGTCCAAGGCAGAAACAGCATGAAACGGGACAGGTTACAGCGACAGGCTGAGCAGCCACAGCAGCAGCACCATCATCAACAACAACGACAAGACGAAGGACGAAGACAGTGAGTGGCACACCCTAATCTTTCCTGCAATGGGATTGACAGCAGCAGAGAAGTACAGTTGGATTATTATGGCCGGCCGCACCCACAGAGCAGAGTATCACATAGAGAGCAGGTGTGTAGGTGGCAATGTTAGTGCAAGGGTGCAGGGTTACAGTGCCCAGAAGTACTTCACAGAGACCAGTCTTGAGTATCAAGGTAAGGATGTTAAATTGTTGGAAGCAAACCCACAGACAAGACAAACTAAAATTATAATCAAGAACTACAGTATTTTTTTGTCGTGGAATTTCTCGAGGAATATGAACAGATTATTTGGGTCAGGCGCAACATTGGACCAGGGCGACTGCCCAAAAATCAAGCAATTACTATGTGGAATGGAGACCTGCCCCCAGTAATTAAAATACCAGGCATGAGGCCGTGCAAAGTGGAGAGGTATATTGGCAGCCCGTCCTTATGTGGCAACTGTCAACGGAGGGATCACAGAACTTGACAATGTGATCGCTCAATTAGGTGTGGGTGTTGCAGTGGCTCTCACGACACCAAGCAGTGTCTGGCCAAGCTTACACCGGGCGGGGTTGGCGGGATAATACCCAAATATGTCAACTGCAAGCAGCCCCATCATGCTTGGAACAGATATTGCAGCAAGAGGCCTGACTGGCAGGGCTTGAGAAGGACACCGACGCAGACAGCAGGTGGACCAGTGAACAGGGGCGGGAATGGCTCCGTGAACAGTACCGCAGCAAGTCAGGGTACAGCCTACAGTAGGCAGACAACAGCCTAGGGTAGTGGTGGAGTGACCCACCACCACCCCACACAGGCGCAACCAGACCCCCTTCCTCTCACAAACCCACTTACCTCTACCCCACTCACTAACCCCAACCCTATCTCACTCAATAACCCCAACCCTACCCCACCCAACAGCCCCAGTCCTGCTTCATCAGCAATATCCCCTAACCCCTCCCAGTCAACCAGGTCTTCTGCCTCTCAAGCGACCCTCCCTTCCTCCCAACCTACCACTCCCCCTCCTCACACACCGGCCAACACCTTACTGGGTCCAGATAAAACAATGCCCCCGATATGGAAGCAATGATTCCCCACGTGATAAAAAATCACCCACTCATGCAAGAATTAATGACCAAGCAAAATAAACTTGAGAATACCCTATGTACAATCCAGAAGACCCAGGAGGACATACTTCAAATTCTGCAGGGCCTGAACTTGTCTCAGGCGAGTTCAGTAGGTTGCAACTTGGTGCATGATGATGCAACATGAGCCATGGCACATAATAGCAGAATCAGCGCTATCGTTGCCCCGGTGAACACATCAACACCATTGAACGCAACACCTCTAGTGAACACAACATCAACACCAGTGAACACAACCACACCACTAGTGAACACAACGACACTAGTGTACACAACACCATTGATCACTGGCACCCATACAAACAGTACCACCAGCACATGACAGTGGTACAACACCACATACAACACCACCAGTGCACACACTCTCACCAGCAACAACACCTCACACAATACATCTGATGACCAACACCTCCACGATGGATAACCACAGTGAAGAGAGTCTCACAATCCTACAATGGAACAGCAATGGCGTTCGCGGTAGACTTAAGATTCAGCGGTTATCGCAAGTTTTTCCCTGCCCTCTGGGGACAGGAAACGGGGTCTTATTACCTGTCAGCAACAACATACCTGCACAGATTATTGATGATCTTCACATGGGGGATGACTATGAATCGCTGGGGGGGGTAACACTTCACTTAAACAATAATGCCCTACATATAATCAACCTATATGTGCCACAGAGTAAACTTAACCTTGACACACTACCTGAATTTGTTAATGAAGAACCTACCCTGCTGGTCGGTGACCTTAATGCCAGACACCCACACTTTGGTGCCAACTGTCATCAGCCCAATGTCAATGGACTGAAACTGCCACTCTTTGTCAGGGGAAGTGAAAACCTTAGAGTCCTGGGTGATGAACAGCCAACTCACCTCAGAGGTGGAAGCTTGGACTATGCTCTCCTGCTGAATGCACAGGACACGAATGCCAGTACACACATTGTGCACAGTTTATGTAGATATGAGGCCGCTTTTCATAAACAGGATGAGTGACTGGTTCACGGAATACCAAATCCCAGAAGACACTGATACATTTGGTGATGACCTTAATAACCAAACTGAGCACTGTCTCAGAGTTCTGCGCCGTACACCTGAGCGCAGTAACCCTCAGAAGAATAAAATAAAATGGTACGTACATTGCAGATGAGTTACAAAGGGAAAGACAATGGCTTGAGTTCATTAGCTCTATTGGAAGAGAAACATCTGCAAGACAAGTGTGGACAAAAAATCAGATAGCTAATGGGAGCAGAGCCCGGTCTGAGGCTCAAAGACCCCAGGGTAAGGCTGAAGAACTAATTCACAAGTGGAGTGATGCAGCATCCTCCTCCTCCCTCCCTGTATAAGTATGCAAGGAACAGCTCCTCCGGCATAATGACAGAACGATTAGGATAACAAGAGCACAATCTAGTGATTGGTATGGAGAACCAATCACAACTCAGGAAGTAAAAGGGGCTATGAAAAAGGGTAAAAGTACAGCACCTGGTGAAGATGGCGTCACCTACGACATACTCAATGCTCTGTGTGAAGAGTCTGGGAATCCACTACTCCACCTGTTTAACAAATCATTCCTAAGTGGTGTGTTGCCCACACAATGGAAACATGCAATAACTGTCCCTATACCGAAGCTCAATGACCCTGGCAATTACAGACCTATCATTCTCATGTCATGCACTTGCAAGATGTTTGAAAGGATCATTCTAAACCGACTGTTGCACAAAATAGGCAGGCTAGGGGAGGGGGTCAATGTATTTGTTCAAGAACGGAGCACAGCATATTGTATAGTTAATTACCTGGCTAATGACACAGCTAAGTACTCTGCATTTGTCGACATCAAAGGAGCTTTCGACAAAGCACAGAGGATTGCAATCCTGGACGAGCTTGCATACATGGGTGTCAAGGGGAGACTAATGAAATGGATTGCAGACTACCTCATAGGGAGGAGCAATCTCAAGAACAATGAATATGGAACTCGGGACCCCCCAAGGAGGAGTCTTAAGCCCCACACTATTCAATGTACTTATGAACTTCATTGCAAATCTTGATTATCCGGAGGGAACACAACAAGTGGGATATGCAGATGATGTTTTAATCACAAGCGGCGAGGAAATGAAGAACTACAAATTAATGGTGTAACACATGAATGGGTTGACCACTATCGGTACCTCGGCGTCACTGTCGGCTCTCACAAGGGGAAGAAAGAGGAGCTCAACCAACTCATAGGAACATACACAAGTCGACTCAGGGCACTGTTACGAATCTATGATTGATTCTACCATTATTCATGATAACTATGTATAGCATTTAATTCTTTCCCTGTTCAGTACTATTATTAGTATGGTATCCAGTTGTGTTCCAGTTAATATTGTATGATTTATATTGTAGCATGCTGTAGTGTGCCTGAGTTGCATTATTTTTGATAGGCTTGTGCAAGTTATTTCTTGTTGGAGCTACTCCCATTTATTCATTCAAGTGTTTAAGAGATTGTCTGTGCTCATTAAGTGATTTTATGATATTATTGCATGCTGAAAGATAATTCTGGCTTCTTATAATTTTTACCATTTATCAGTTTGATATGTCTTGTTACCCTTAAGTACAGTATATTGTTTTGCATGTTAAGCAGTGTCTTTTACTCATACCCTAGACAAACTTTGAGGCAAGGCTGAAATTATTATTTTTTGATTACTGCAAGCAAAAGAACCATACTTAGACTTCAAGGGTTATAACAAAATGAGCGCCACTGTCCGGGAGCGTTGATTATTAATTTCCTGTACCGTAATGTACTAATTAACAGTGCAGATTACTAATAGCAATTGCCTTCCTAGGTACTCTGTGGTTATCTAGTGACACCTAATCAAGCCTGTGTGTACATTTTCTCTGTTCAGTCTGAGCTGCTGTGAAAACTTCTCAACGCTTCATGATTGAGGTAAGTGTTCAGCTTGTGCCAGGGGCCAAGCAAAATTTTCAGTGTTGTTCTATGTGCTAAGTTGTGATAATTAAGCCAACCATTGTGACGGTGTTCCCCCTCCCCCCCTTATATTTCTCCCACTCCAGCTTCTAGAGTCATATCCACTTTTCCCGAACGTTCTCTACGTTCTGGGGAACAATTTGGCATATATGGGAGCATGAAGTGTTCTCGCTTTGGCGTGAAATTCGCAAAAGAAGAGTGTTTTGGCCAGTGGTTTAGGCCCTTTAGGACGCCAAGATGGCGCCGGCCCCTACGTTCTCCTGCCAAAACGTTATGACGTCAGTGGCACCAGATTGGTCAAGAATGATGTCGTAGTACTGGGAGCCAATGAGAAACACCCCTGGCCAGTATGACGTCACGAGGGCAGAGGGTCCAGACGGCGCGTCCAGTGGCGCGAAGGAGTTTGACACAACACGTCGAGGAGGTCGGACGTGCGGTCGGGGGTCCTGTCAGTCTGACTGTTTTTACCCCACTCCGGTGGATTTATGCGTCACCTGTAGTCTGCAAGCACCCTGTGAGGTCTTCCTATATTCCATGTGTTGGACAGAAGAAGGAATTGACGAGAAACGAGCAGCAAGTGCTCCAGTGACAGGTGCTTTGCAAGAAGTGAAGTCTGAGCAGTGACGTCCGGGACGACTGTGCAGTTTCACCTGTTAAATGATGACGTAGTGGCTGGGCCAATCCACCGTGAGGCAGGAGAAGAACGAAACTAGCTGGGAATAAGAACGACTGCAGCCGAGAGAAAGGACTGCAGACGTAGATGTGAGAAGTCGACGGCCAGGAGACAGACTCCAACCCTTCAAGAGGTTGTGGAGGAGCACGGGCCTGCAGTGAGGAGTAGCACGGAGAAGACGCGTTTTTTGGGTGTTGATTGGGTTCCTGGAGAGAGCATCAGTGTGTGTGTGTGTGGGCGTTCCCTACAACAAGTCGAGAGCCGGGACCAGGAGCTTCAATTCAACTCTCAACAGAGGACGAGTCCACATCTTTGATGGTGGAAGTAGGTAATTCAATTTTCCCTCCCCATTCCCGTTTAGTCAGCTATTTAGCCAGAGTATCTTCTATGTCGTGAGCAGGGCTCACCAACGCCTATGTCATAGTAAGGCACAGTTGTGAAGGGAGATGCTGTAGAGAGCTCTCACGAGATATATATGTGGTGTGTGAGTGCACCTGTGATTTATCGAAGAGATTGCTGTGTCGAGGACATTTACATTCATGTGACATTAATATTACAAGTTTTGTGTCAGAGAATATATATATAAATATAAATGTACCATTTATTAGTGTAAGGCTGTGTGCCCAGTATTGACTCGCTATTATTAATATTGATGAAGTAATCTATATATATGCTGGAGTGTTGAATAGTATATTCATGTGTATAGTGATTTATGGTGTTTATTGATAGTATAGTGATTGTCATGTTCACAGAAAATGGTACCATCCGTTTTCTATGTGCGGCGGCTGGACGCCACAGAGAGAGAAGGTAAACAAAGCACAGGACGCCTGCCAAGCTTGGGAGCTCTAGTCATGTAATCGTTTATAAGTATTAAAGTCAGTAACCAGGAATGACTTTACATCAACCTTACTACCAAGACTATCTCAGCTATATACAGATACCACATTGGCGACGACGATGAACTGGGAACACAGGTATTTTGTTCAACAAAACACAAGGGAGAAGCATGCTGCCTAACGCGCCCGGAGGAGGAAAGAGAAGCTGTGAGCACCATACCCCATGCTTATTTGTGCTGACTGTTGCTGTGTGCTGATCGTTGCTGTGTGCTGGCCAATGCTGTGTGCTACCCCAAGCTGTGCTGACTCAAGCTGTGTACTGAGTAATCTGCGAGGCGACGCTGTGTACGAGACGACGCTTTGATGCAGTGTACAAAACTCGATGTTTTGGTTACGAAACGACGCATCGTGTTACAAAATTCTTCACGCTGTGAACCAACTGCTGTGCCAACTGCTGCCTACTGCTGCCAACTGCTGTGCCAACTGCTGCCTACTGCTGTACCAACTGCTGACAACTGCTGTACCAACTGCTAACAACTGCTGTGTTGCTGTGAGTAGGAACAACACATGTACACAAGGGCTAGGTAAGAAGTCAGTTGCTGCTGTGTTGTGCACTGTTGTGAACTTTTGCATTAAAATGCTTGTGTGCTTTGCAAAATTAAAGTAATTACAGTGAATTCTTAAATAACATATACAGTGCAGTAAGTGTTATATATTCTGAGGAACACTTTAAGTGATAAGTTTAAATTTATTCAGTAAAAATGGCAAATATACCTCAGTTTCCTGCATTTGATCCTGAATGTGACCAGACAAACCTGTCACAGAGGTGGGTCAAATGGCTTAAAAGGTTTGAAAATTTGTTGATAGTTTCTGATATCAAAAGTGCTGAAAGAAAGCGTGCCTTTCTACTTCATTATGCAGGTGATAGAGTTTGTGACATCTTTGATACACTGAAAGACACTGGTGGTGCCAAAGATTATGACACTGCCAAGGCCAAATTAACTGAGCATTTCAAACCAAGGCAAAATACTGCTATGGAAATTATGCATTTCAGGAGAGCAAAACAACTCTGTAATGAAACTGTTGATCAATACCATACACGTCTGCAGGGTTTAGCAACCCATTGTGAGTTTGCTGATGTTGACAAAGAAATCAAACAGCAAATAATTGAAACATGCACATCTACACGTCTTCGTCGAAGAGCTCTAGAACTTGTTGATGATGAAAGTTCTCTTACCAAGATACTGGATATGGCTCGTCGAATGGAAGATGCTGCACGTGATGCTCGTGTCATGGAGTGCAGTGCCAACAACGGTTCTGCCACTGTTACTAACAGTCATGAAGTACTTAAGGTTCAGGGAGGACACCATGATCATAGAAGATATCATGCCAAACCTAACATTAAATTGAGCCGAGAACCACATCACAACTGGAGTCATGGAACAAGACTCAAGCAGTCACAACGACTCACATCAGAGGTTGTCAACAATAAATGTTACAATTGTGGAGGAGACTACCCACACCAAGATAATGTTTGTCCTGCACAAGGTAAGAAGTGCTATGAGTGTAGAAAACTAGGTCATTTTGGTGCTATGTGTCGTTCCGCACTAAAGAAACCACAATCAATAAATAAAAGCAATGTACGAGGATCAAGTCATAGGAGTCGAGGTGGCAAACACAATATTGCACCTCAAATCAAGAATGTTAATAATATACAAGACAACATTTCATTACAACCAGTCTCAGATGACAGTGAATGTGATTATATTTGTGGAGTACAGCAATCACAGAATGGAATGATCTTCCAAACAACCCAGAGACTATAGTATACATTGCTGGCATTTGTCTCAAAATTCTCATTGACACTGGATCAAACATTGACACCATTGCTGAGTGCCACTATGAAAATTTAAAAAACAGTTCCCAAAGCTTGAAAACTATAATGGCAAAGCCACTGCCTATGCTTCAAAGGTAGCCTTACCAGTGATTGGAACTTTCACTGCAGAGATTAAGTCAAAGAATGCAATGCTCATTACTACATTCCATGTTGTTAGGAATGCAAAGGAGTCTTTACTCAGTTACAAGACTTCAACCAATTGGGGCTACTTCAGCTTTCTAATGCTGTAGCAGTGGAATCTGCAAACAATGTTGATGCTATTGTTGCTGAATTTTCTGATCGGTTTAAATCCATAGGTTGTTATACTGATAGCAAGGTACATCTGCATATCAACCCAGATGTAATTCCAGTTGCCCACCACATCGCCGACAACCATTCCATACTCGCAAGAAAGTCGATGCCGAACTGGATAGGCTGATAGAACTAGATATCATTGAACCGTAACCGGTACCCCAACACCATGGGTAGCCCAATTGTCACTCCACCAAAGCCGAAGAATCCAGATGAGATACGCATTTGTGTAGACATGCGTGTTCCCACAAGGCAATGCGTGAACGCCATCCTACACCCACTGTAGATGATATGATTTACCGCTTGAATGGTGCAACTGTATTCAGCAAGTTAGATTTAAACAAGGGCTATCATCAGCTTGAACTTGATGATGAGAGTCGATTCATCACAACGTTTACGACACATCGAGGTCTGTATAGGTACAAGCGCCTGAGTTTTGGTATTAACAGTGCTGCTGAAGTATTCCAGCACATCATCAGCCAGGTATTGCAAGATATACCTAATGCTGACAACATGTCTGATGACATCATTGTTTATGGCCGTACCCAAGCTGAACACGACAAAGCTCTTCGTGCAACATTGCAACGCTTACGAGAAAAGAATTTGACGCTAAGCCGAGCAAAGTGTGAGTTCAATAAACATAAAATTGAATTCTTTGGACATGTACTTAGTGACAAAGGTCTGTCTCCAGATCCTAAGAAAGTTGCAGATATCAAGATGCTGCACCTCCTTCAACATCCACTGAAGTACATAGTTTTCTGGGAATGGCAAACTACTGTTCTCGCTTCATTCCCG
>WNGS01007867.1:0-13346 GCA_020271785.1 Procambarus virginalis
CTTCTGTGAGAGGTGTGTGACTCCTGTCTATCTGCCCAGTTGAAGGAGCCTGGAGAACGTGAGAGAAGAGTTGCTGACAATCTCCAGAGTTATTATTATTATTTTATCATTCTCTTATGTCACTTATATGTGTGATCATGTATTCTATCAGTAAATTCACACATTTTTATTATTGTGTTTGAGTGTGCCTCCATTATTATTATTATTATATTTCTCTATTGAGCATACACGAGGGTCACCATAGTACCATTTAGGGGACAAACGTTCCCTATAGAATTCTCATTGTCTTGGGAGTAGCAACACACTGGCAACAAACAATAAATAATACACCCACTGAACTGCATTGCTGGGGTGCAGATATAATAACCCAGCTGGCGACCTTGTTGAGGAAAAGATAGAGAAGACAGGCGGGAAAGGAGTTCCTGCAACCTCTTTGTCCTGCAGGCAAGACTCAGGGAGGTCATTGTTACAAAGTAAGCCCGAGTCTTCCTTCACTCCTCCACGGGTCTAGGCCGGAATTGCTGATAGCAGTTTCCCCATGGTTGACTGAAGGGCTTCCAGGGTGAGTCAGTGGCACCCCTTCAGTGGTGGAAGCAAAGACCTGCGGAGGTGGGCATTGCTGGTCCTCTCCTGTGGGACCAAGGAGACTCCGGTGAATCCCGGGAGTCGGAGGGGCTGAGTATTCGGCCTTTCGAGCCCCTAGCACCCGAGTGCTAGCAGAGCCCCGGCCCACCCCCCCGTGACAACAGCTACAAGTCACAGTGACTGTAGCTGTTGATGTCACTGTCAATTGTTGAGATGACAGTGCCCTTGCTGTAATATCAAAGTCTCCTTGATCTTGAATGACCCAATGAGAAATATTGCTTAACTACTGTATAATAATGTAGAATACACTTATACAATAATGTTATCTATTCATGAGAACATTTCTGAGTTTGCAGAACAATCGCCGACTAAGTAATGCAATTATTTACACGACAGCGACCCTAGTTTGTTGAGTTGACCAGACCCACACACTAGAAAGGTTCAGACGACGACGTTTTCGGTCCGTCCTGGACCATTCTCAAGTCGATTGTGTCTACTTGATCAAGTCGATTGGTTGATCCATGTTACGAATCTTGTTAAGATCCTCTCATTACTCTTAATTATTGTATTACTGTATTGTCTTATTCTTTAATCATTATAGCATCCAGTTGTATAATGTGAGATTTTGTATGTTATATGATATATATTATAGAATGTATTAGTGTGCTTGAGTTGCATATTATTGTATGAGGCTTTCGTGTTACAATTCTCATGTGTTTCTCTGTGGGGGTTGATCAGGTTGGATATGTGAGTAGCGTGGGAAAGTATTGTCAAGCGAGTGTTTATGATTTAACCTTGATTTATAACTCCTATTTATTTGTCTGTAAATGCTATTGTATAAACTAATGTAATGGTGTACTCTTGAGATTAATAATATCTTGTTATTTAGTATTACCATTTATTATTAGTAATTCCACAATGTTATGTGGATAGTTAGTTGTTTTGTTAGTAGACGCTTGGCCTGTGGACAGACGCGTGGGTTAGTAGCGTGGTGGCTGTGGTCGAGTGTAGACATGTATTAAGTTAAGTCCTTGATTTGTATATTTAGTCATTCAAAGTTTTTATTTCCTGGTCAGATGATATTGTATTCTCGTAATTAAATTTTTAAGTGCTATTAATATTGCTCATTGCTCGAGAAGGATTTTATTTTAATTTGCATGCTGATAAATATTTCTGGCTATATTTACGTACCATTTAATTGTTATGTTTGTCCCCCTTAGCATAAATATATTGTTCCCCATTTTATGCAGTGCTTTATCTTATTCCCCTAGACTATTATTATAAAGGCCTATATTAAATCTTTTATGTACACTGCTGGGAGAAGAACCTTATTTAGTCTCGAGGGTGGTAACAAATGGAGGCCTGTGTCCGGGATCTTATACCATTAATTCCCTGTAATGTTGTACAATTAACAGTGCTAATTATTAATAGCAATTGCCTTCCTAGGTACTCTGTGATTATCTAGTGACGCCTAATCAAGCCTGTGTAATTATCTGTTCAATCTGAGCTGCTGTGAAAACTTTCAACGCTTCACGATTTGAGGTAAGTGTTCAGCTTGTGCCAGGGGCCAAGCATAATTTTCAGTGTTGTTTCAAGTGTAAGTTGTGATTATTGAGCCAACCATGGAGGATCAGGTTGTTGCGCTGGTAGATCAGCCAAATTTTGGTAAAATTAAAGACTTAAAGAAGTCTGGTTTGTTGTTGCTGGCTGATAAATTGAACCTAGCAGTTTCCAGTAAAATGTTGAAAGCTCAAGTGTTAAGAGTTATTGTCACACACTTGGTGGAAGAGGAGAGACTTGACGAAGAGTGTTTGGGAGAGTTAGACGAAGAGTCAGTTGACAAGGTGGCAATCTTAAGTTGGAGTTGGAGACTAAATTGGAAATGGCTAGGCTGGAAGCAGACAAGCAGAGGTTGGAGTTGCAGAACCAGCAAAAACAACTTGAGTTGGTAACTCAACAGCAGATGTTGGAGGCTCGAGTACAACTGGCAGAGCATGAGACTAAACAACTCGAAATTCAGCAGAGTATGGCTGAAAATAATAACAGGTTAGAACAGCAGAGGATTGCGGCAGGTTTGGGTAACACTAGTAATAATCCAGAGAGTACAAATAGTTCTTCTAAGTACAGTAAACGTGTAGATTTGCCTAAGTTTAATGAAGAAGATCCAGAAATATTTTTCTTGCATTTTGAGAAACTAGCAGTCAGCATGAATTGGCCTGTAGATCAATGGGTTAGCATATTACAAGGACAATTTAAGGGTAAAGCTCAAGAGGTATTTGCATCATTGCCTGCTGAGAATTCTTTCGATTTTAAATTTGTTCAGCAAAGTATTTTAAATGCTTACCAGCAGATCCCAGAGGCACATAGAATAAAATTCAGAAGTTTAAAAAGAGCACAGGACCAGACTATTTCTGATTTTGTAAGAGTAAAATTAAATCACTTTAACAGATGGATTAAAGCACTTAATATTTCAGAGTTTGAGACTTTGAGAGACCTCATAGTAACTGAGGAAGTAATGGGATGTCTACCAGAGAAATTAGCTTTGTTTATGGCTGAAAATAAGCAAACCAATGATCTTATAAAATTAGCCAAGCTAGCTGATGAGCATGAACTACTTACTAAAGTGCCTTTTAGAGCACCCATTAATCATTTCAATGTTAAAACTAATCATTATGCTCATAAACATGTTTTCCAGACTCGACCAGCTACTTCACCTTCTCCCCTTAACCCTTCTCCTGTAAAGCCTAAATCTGAGAAACAACCGACAGGGTTGTCAACCTTAAGTAATGTAGTGAATAAGCCTGCAGTGGGTTCGGCTATTCCGACCACTAGCAGGTATTGCACGCATTGCAGGAGAAGAGGTCATGTGGTAAATTCATGTTATGCTTTGCACCCAGAGTTGAGACCAACTGGTCTAATATTGAGTAGGGGTTTGCAAACCATTAATGCCAATGTTGCTTCAGTCATGCCCAAGTGGATGACTAATTTTGATCCATACCTACATTCGGGAACCCTATTATGTACTAGTGGAACCTGGAAACCAGTCCAGTTGTTAAGGGACACTGGTGCTTCCCAGTCTTTAATTTCTCGCCGTGTTCTTACTGATGTTAGCACAGAAGACACTGGAGAGGTAGTGTTATTGCAGGGACTTGGAGGGCTCATCCAGCGTGTACCATTAATTAAGGTTAACCTGAATTCTTCTATTACACCAGGTTGGTGCACTGTAGCAGTCAGTGAGCAGTTGCCCATTCCTGGGATTGATATAATTGTAGGTAATGATTTCGATAAATGTAAATTTAGTGGGACCGATTGTCCTGTTATGTATACTAAACCTAATGCAGTACTGGCTCAACCAGATGAGGATGATGGTGTCATTTATCCAGCCTGTGTTGTGACCAGATCCATGGGTAAGCAGAATGTGGTAAGTCCTGCTACTACCAAGGTGGATGTTCTCGAGGCCAGGACCCCTTCAGACAGGGAGGTGGAGGTGGACCTTGAAGATACATTTATAGCTCACGTGGATGTCGAGAGTGAGGCCGGTGCCAAAGCCCTAATTTATTCTGACCCAGATGGTCTGGAAGATGTGGCCCAGGTACCACTTCCTTGCCCGCTCGCTCCAGTTGTAGAGTTCCAGACCTTGCGTAAGTTACAGAGTACTGATCCCAGTCTAGCTGAGTGTTATGCAGAAGCAGCCGACTCCATCGATACTTTGGAGGAGAGTACGGGTTGTTATTTCAAGGATCAATGTCTGATGAGAAGATGGAGACCATCAGGAACTCCCTCATCAGAGGATTGTGAGTTTAACACCCAGCTCGTTGTGCCAACAGAGTATCGGGAGCAGGTATTGCAAGCTGCTCATGATGACCTGATGGGAGGCCATCAAGGTATTACCAGTATGTATCATAAGATCTGTAAACTTTTTTATTGGCCGAAACTTAAAAAAGATGTGGTCAGATATTGCCACAACTGTGTTGTGTGTCAGACTGTTGGTAAGCCTAATCAGACTGTGCCACGAGCACCATTATATCCTATTGTAGTGCCAGAGGAGCCATTTACTCATGTGGTACTGGATTGTGTCGGACCTTTACCCCGTACAAAATCCGGAAATATGTATATGTTCACTATCTTATGTATGACCACCAGGTTCCCTGAAGCGTATGCTTTACGTAATATTAGAGCTTCTACTATTATCAGGCAGTTGGAACGATTTTTTTCACTTTTTGGGATGCCCCGTGTAATTCAAACTGATAATGGGAGTAATTTTTGTTCCACCATCTTTAAAAATTTCTGTAGCAGTTTTGGTATAAAACACAATTTTTCAAGTCCTTACCATCCTCAGAGTCAAGGGGGAATCGAGCGGTTCCACCAAACTCTCAAGAAAATGTTGAAGGCGACTGGGGAAGATTCACCCAGACATTGGGATGAGAATCTGCCATTTGTTTTATTTGCGGCTAGAGATGGATTGCACAGTGCACTAGGTTGTTCTCCATTCGAACTTGTATTCGGACATCAGGTGAGAGGACCTTTAAAGATGTTATATGAGCACATGTTAGATGATGTTACAGCCAGGCAGAGTGAGCGTTACCTGACGGATGTCAAGAGCAAGCTGTCCAGAACGAGGGAGTTGGCCTTACGACATCTAGGTGAACAACAGCAGGTAATGAAGCAGAAACATGACCAGAGGTTCAAGGCCAAACTCAGAGTTTTTGAGCCAGGAGATTTGGTATTGGTCTTGAAGCCTCGTATGGGTACGTCTATGTCTAACAAATTCGCAGGACCGTATCAAGTAGTCAAACGTCTTGGGGAGGTTACTTACAAGGTTTGCCATCCCAAGCAGAAACGACAGACCATGAGTGTACATGTAAACCGGTTGAAGGCTTATTGTGGGCCTAGTATTGTGGCTTGTTGTGTTGCTGAGGAGGAAATTCCTGAAGAGTCGAGTGTTGCTGAGGAAGATAGTAATATTTGTTTGTCTAATTCCAGTAGTTCCGGGGAAGAATTGTTGAGTCATTTGCAGGAGGAGGAGAGAGCAGAGTTCCAGGATCTTTTGGAGGTGTCTTCTAGCTTGTTTGGGGAGGTCCCCACTCAAACTTCTCTCATTACTCATGATATCACCCTGACAAATGTGACTCCAATTCGGTTGCACCCTTATCGAGTGACACCCGAGAAACGTCGTATCATCCAGGAGGAGGTTGATTATCTTCTTCGACATGGGTTCATTAGACCCAGTCAGAGTTCCTGGAGTTCGCCATGCCTATTAGTACCAAAGCCAGAAGATAAGTGGAGATTAGTAGTGGATTATAGAAAACTCAACCAGGTAACTACAGTTGATGTTTATCCGTTACCTTTATTAGAAGAATGTGTTGATACTATAGGTCATGCCAACTTTGTATCTAAATTAGACTTATCTAAGGGTTATCATCAGATACCTCTTACAGATTTTGCCAGGGAAGTGACAGCATTTATCACTCCTGATGGAGCTTACGAGTATAACGTGATGCCGTTTGGGTTACGGAATGCCCCAGCCACGTTTCAGAAATTAATGAACTCTTTGTTGAAGGATGTGCCAGACTGTAGGGCATATCTGGATGACATTGTGATTTTCAGTAAGAATTGGGTAGATCATATGTCTAGTTTAAAGAAATTGTTTCATATATTGCAACATGCTAATTTGACTGTCAATATGAAGAAATGTAGTTGGGCTAAAGGAACCATAGTGTATTTAGGACATGAGGTCGGACAAGGAAGGATAGTCCCATTGCACGATAAGATTCAGGCAATTGTGGAGTACCCAGTCCTAACTAATAAGAAGTCTGTGCAAAGATTTATTGGAATGTGTGCGTATTATAGGAGGTATTGTAAAAACTTTTCTATTGTTGCTGCACCCATAACAAATCTTTTAAGGAAACAGGTAAAATTTAAGTGGACGCAGGAGTGTCAGAACTCTTTTCAGAAGTTGAAAGGAATTCTCTCTACTTCACCTGTGTTAGCTAGTCCACAGTATAATAAACCTTTTATTCTTCACATAGACGCTTCAGATGTAGGAGCAGGTGCTGTTTTGTTCCAAGTAGGACCAGATGAGTTAGAACATCCTGTTTATTATTTTTCACGTAAGTTTGACAGAACACAAATTAATTACTCTGTAGTTGAGAAAGAAGCACTTTGTTTAATACTAGCAGTGAAGAAATTTGAGACATATTTGTCAGGAAATGAAGTAGTAGTATATACAGATCATAATCCATTGACATTCATCAACTCTATGAAGTGTAAAAACCAGAGAATATTAAGATGGTCTCTGATTCTGCAAGAATTCAATATTGTAATTCGGCATATTCCTGGGAGGCAAAATGTAATTGCTGACGCCTTATCCAGAGGTTTTCCTGTTGCAGTGCCATAATCTGTAGTGTTCTTTATTCATAAGATGTATGTAATTTTGTATTTTTTTTCTGTATGAAATTTCATTGCTTTGTACTTGATTTAGTTTAAGTATTTTCATGTGGTGAAAATTTTTCATGTGTTAATTCATGCAGTCAAAAAATGAAATCAACCTTCAGTTAATTTCATTTTTTCTTAGGGGACGGGAGGGATGTTACGAATCTTGTTAAGATCCTCTCATTACTCTTAATTATTGTATTACTGTATTGTCTTATTCTTTAATCATTATAGCATCCAGTTGTATAATGTGAGATTTTGTATGTTATATGATATATATTATAGAATGTATTAGTGTGCTTGAGTTGCATATTATTGTATGAGGCTTTCGTGTTACAATTCTCATGTGTTTCTCTGTGGGGGTTGATCAGGTTGGATATGTGAGTAGCGTGGGAAAGTATTGTCAAGCGAGTGTTTATGATTTAACCTTGATTTATAACTCCTATTTATTTGTCTGTAAATGCTATTGTATAAACTAATGTAATGGTGTACTCTTGAGATTAATAATATCTTGTTATTTAGTATTACCATTTATTATTAGTAATTCCACAATGTTATGTGGATAGTTAGTTGTTTTGTTAGTAGACGCTTGGCCTGTGGACAGACGCGTGGGTTAGTAGCGTGGTGGCTGTGGTCGAGTGTAGACATGTATTAAGTTAAGTCCTTGATTTGTATATTTAGTCATTCAAAGTTTTTATTTCCTGGTCAGATGATATTGTATTCTCGTAATTAAATTTTTTAAGTGCTATTAATATTGCTCATTGCTCGAGAAGTATTTTATTTTAATTTGCATGCTGATAAATATTTCTGGCTATATTTACGTACCATTTAATTGTTATGTTTGTCCCCTTAGCATAAATATATTGTTCCCCATTTTATGCAGTGCTTTATCTTATTCCCCTAGACTATTATTATAAAGGCCTATATGAAATCTTTTATGTACACTGCTGGGAGAAGAACCTAATTTAGTCTCGAGGGTGGTAACAATCCACAATCGACTTGAGAATGGTCCAGGACGGACCGAAATGTCGTCGTCCCTTCACCTAGTGTGTGGTCTGGTCAACATATTTTAGCCACGTTATTGTGACTCATCACCTGCACCTAGTTGTTGAGTCTACTGAAAACTTTAGAGAGTTCTTGATTACAGAAACCTTAATCATTTAACATTTCTATGTTTACTTCATGTTCCCATAATGACTTAGAGTCACATCTGCACAACAGATTCTGGATATTCGTTACTAACGTACTAACTTACTAATCCATAATATAACTTCGGAATGGTTACGTCAGTACTCAGTCAACTGCAACCCGAGATTTCCTCCCCTGGAGTTATGTTGGGAATTTCCCAACACTAATACATCATTTTTGTATTATAATACATCATCATTGTATTAACCGTAGCATATACTAATAACACTAACACGTAGAATTAATATCGTTGGTGTTTCTATAGGAAGGCATAACTTGCCAAGAAAATTCATAGCCCTCAAGACGCTGAGCGTCGATTGCAGGCTGAAACATGAAGTCTTCCACGTTTGTTGGAAATTTATAGAGTTCAGGTAATAGTCCTTTCCTTCTAAAATGTTGTTCATTATGGAAGAAATAATAGTTTTGCATCTTTATGCGTACTGAACTTGACCATTTAAACAAATTAATTATTACAGTAAATATTACGAGGACATTAAATTAAATACATGTCAACCTTTCTTGTTTAATTTGTGCAGTGTTAATTAAATCGATTGCCTTGCGAGATAAGGTATTATGATTCAATATATTTATTTGTGATGTTAGTTTAAGACGTACTTCCTTATTTCGCTAAATAATTACCAGTAAATCAAATTACCTTACGCTGGAGATCGCTATGAGCGTCTCTGAACATGCGTGTCCGAGCAGGAATGAGAGAGGAAGGTGTCTTTCTGCAACACGACTCCGCCACGAGCACATGCAGATTTGCAAGCGCAGCCATTGCACATAGAACACGTGGTCGAACAGTGTTAATAATACTTTTAATTCTCACGTCTGAAAATACAATTACGTCCTGAAATTATACCTTCAACAGCACTGAACGTCAGGGACTAACAGACGTGATATCGACAAGCTTAAATGTTTCAACAGGCCTTCGTTAAGTATTTTTATATAGAGTGCACTTTATCATAAATTATTACTGTAGGTTGTTCACTGTTATGTCATCTACCGACCACAAAACTCACGTTAGTTTCTTTTCATGATGTTCTCGATTTCTCAGTGTATAGTGGAATAAAGCTATAGCCTAGTTAATTTCTATAAAATTTCTGTGATTGCAGCGTGTTGGTGAGGACAAGCAGAGAAATTCTTCCCCTACATGCGATTTCCCCTGTCGGTGTTTTATCCACTACTTGGGTGATGTGACCACGTCTACGAGTGTTCGAATTGCAAAACGGGTTTATTGAAGTCTTCCTACAGCTAAGCCCCTCCATTCGTTATATTGTAGATAATAGAGTTGCTATGATTAATTCTAATATTATTTCTGATATCTGTATTCTGCCTTATTTATGCATATAATATTCCAAGAGAAACTACATAAATTTAATACATTGTTTGCTTAGTGTGTTGCAATTTTCACACACATAATGTTCTATGATTTACTAGTATTTCATAGGCTTGATTATTTTACTATATTATCGTCATATTTGAATCTACATTTAATTTCTGATTCTATAATCTTTAATGATGTAATTAACGAACTGGTGATGAACAAGCACCAGTCATTATCCTAAATATATATTAATTTCTAGTTATACCCTCCCCCCCAAATGTTGAAGTGAGGATTTTAACTTAATTAATCATTATCACTGTCCATTTATGATTATCAAAATAATTTTCAAATAATTTATCATCCATAGGCACTGGTATTTCAGTGTCAGCTTTATGATTCCCTTTATTTGTTTTCCCTCTTTCCTCAAAAGTGGGTGGTCCTTCGAGTTTATCGATTTCTTAATTAAATATTATTATATTTGAGTTAAAGTTCCCATTACCCAACATGTGTGTGTGTGTGTACTCACCTAGTTGTACTCACCTAGTTGTGCTTGCGGGGGTTGAGCTCTGGCTCTTTGGTCCCGCCTCTCAACCGTCAATCAACAGGTGTACAGTTTCCTGAGCCTATTGGGCTCTATCATATCTACATTTAAAACTGTATATGAAATCAGCCTCCACCACATCACTGCCTAATGCATTCCATCTGTTAATTACTCTGACACTGAAAAAGTTCTTTCTAACGTCCCTGTGGCTCATTTGGATACTCATTTTCCACCTGTGTTCCCTTGTTCGAGTTTCACCAGTGTTGAAGAATTTATCCTTGTCTTCCCTGTCAATTCCCCCCCTTGAAGATTTTGTAGGTAGTGATCATGTCTGCCTTTGCTCCTCTGTCTTCCAGTATCGTATGATGCATTTCCCACAGCTTTTTCCTCATAAGTCATGCCTCTTAGTGCTGGGACTATACGTGGTTGATACCTGGTTGATGGGGTTCTAGGAATTCTTCTACTCCCCAAGCCCGGCCTTTCCTCGGCTTGACTTGTGAGAGGTTGGTCCACTAGGCTGTTGCTTGGAGTGGCCCGCAGGCCCACATTCCCACCACAGCCTACTAGTCTAGTGGCATACTTCTGAACTTTTTCCAGCATCGTGTTGTGCTTGACAAGGTACGGGGTCCACGCTGGGGCCGCATACTCCAGGATTGGTCTTACATATGTGGTATAAAAGATTCAAGGACTGAACCCTGCGGGACTCCACGTGTAACGTCTCGCCAATCTGAGACCTCACCCCTCACAGTGACTCATTGTTTTCTGTTGCTTAGGTACTCCCTTATCCATTGGAGTACTTTCCCTTTCACTCCAGCCACCATCTCCAGCTTTTTCATTAACCTCTTGTGTGGTACTGTATCAAAGGTTTTCTGGCAATCCAAAAATATGCTATCTGCCCACCACTCTCTTACTTGCCTGATTTTTGTTGCCTGGTCGTAGAATTAAATTAATCCTGTGAGGCAGGACTTGCCATCTCTGAACCCATGTTGATGCTGTGTTACAAAGTTCTCTTGCTCCAGATGCTCCATTAGCACTCTTCGCACAATCTTCTCCATCAGCTTGCATGGTATGCAGGTTAGGCCTGTAATTCAGTGCCTCCTGTCTATCCCCTTTCTTGTATATCAGGAATACATTAGCTGCTTTCCAAATTTCTGGCAGTTCCCTTGTTGCCAGTGATTTGTTCTACACTATGGAGAGTGGCAGGCACAGTGCTTTTGCTCCTTCCTTTAATATATAAGGGGAGACTCCATCTGAACCTATAGCCTTTGTCACATCCAACTCTAGAAAAAACTTTCTTACTTCCTCACTGGTAATCACAAACTCTTCTAGTGGTTCCTGGTTAACTATTACCTCTCTTATCTCTGGAATTTCTCCTTGCTCTAAGGTGAAGACCTCCTGGAATTTCTTATTCAGTTCCTCACACACTTTCTTGTCATTTGTTGTGAATCCTTCTGCCCCTATCCACAATTTCATTACCTGATCCTTTACTGTTTTTTTCCTGATGTGGTGGAGCAGCAATTTAGGTAGAGTCTTTGCCTTACTTGCGATGTCATTTTCGTATTGTCTTTCTGTCTCTCTTCTCATCCTGACATATTCATTCCAGGCACTCTGGTAACTTTCTCTTCTCTCAAGTGTCCTGTTATTCCAATAGTTTCTCCACACCTTTTTATTTTGCTGATTAGCTAGCCTACATCTCTGATTAAACCGTGGGTTTGTCATCTTCATTTCATTGTTTCCTTTTGGACTGGGACAAACTTGCTTGCTGCTTCCTTGCACTTCTACGTGATGTAGTCCATCATGTCTTGGGCCCGGAGCTCTGTTTCCCATGTTAAGAGTTTTCTTATATCGACATAGATTCTCTTTCGGAATGTCAGCGTTTTGTTGTCAGTACTCCTCCTCGAGTTCAATAATCCTTCTTCAACCAGATACTCAAACACCAGTGCACTGTGGTCGCTCATTCCTAATGGGGCCTCAAAACCGATTTCCCTTATGTTGGAGTCGTTTAGAGTGAAGACTAGGTCGAGTCTCGCTGGTTCATCGTTTCCTCTCATCTTAGTGGGTTCCCTGACATGTTGGCTTAGTAAGTTTCTTGACCCCACCTCCACTAGTTTGGCTCTCCATATATCCTCTCCTCCATGCAGTTCCTTGTTCTTCCAGTCTATCCTTTTGTGATTGAAATCCTCCATGATGAGCAGATGGGATCTATTTCTACAGGCACCACAGGCTGCCTTCTCAATTATAGTGTTAACTGCCATGTTGTTGTTGTCATACTCTTGCCTTGGTCTTCTGTCATTTGGCGGAGGGTTCAGTATCACTGCTATTACTACTTTTTGTCCTCCCTTATCATGGTTCCTGTCATGTAGTCTCTGAATCCCTCGCAGACTGGGATAGCCATCTCCTTGAAACTACATTCCTTTCTCATTAGTAGGGCCACTCTGCCTCCTCCCCTTCCTTCCCTCTCTTTCCTTATTATAATGTAGTCCTGGGGAAACACCACATTCGTTATGATTCCTAAGAGTTTGGTTTCTTTGAGTCTGATTCTATCTGGGTTCACTTCTTGTGCTCTTTCCCTTAGTTCACTTACTTTGATGTGATCCCATCTCTGTTCGAGTTGTCACCCTGAAACTAACTCTCTTCTGTTCTTTCTCAAATCCTGTTGTTTCTCCTGAAGCAGGGAAACAGGGGGGACCGAATATGAGTGCCTATGAAAGTGGACCGGGGGATTTAGGATGTGCGGGGGCTGGGAGGATCTGGTACAGGGAGGGGATGTAGGAGGGGGATTGGGAGGGTTGGGGGAGAAAAGAGGGCTTGGCGCTAGGGAGGTGGGGGAGGCTTTGGGGGGGGGGAGAGGGAGGCTTGGGGGAGTGGGTGAGAGTGGGATCCTTTGGGGAGGTGGAGAAGGGGAGGCTTAGTGGGGGGATATGGCAGGAAGGAGGGCTTGTGGGGATGGGGGGAAATGGAGGAATGGGGGGCATAAAAGGAAGGAGGGCTTAGGGGGGAGGGGGGGAAAGGAGTGCGAGGAGGATTGGAAGAAGGAAGGGTTTAGGAGGGTGAGGGAGAAGGGAGTGCTCAGGAGGGTGGGGGATTTGAAGGGTTAGGGGGGGATGGGGGGGAAATGGAGGGCTTGGGGATGGGGAAGAGGGGAGGGCATGGGGTATTGGGAGGGCTTGGGTGGGGGAGATGGGAGATCTTGGGGAGGGGGGGGTGAGGGGGGAGGGTGCCCAAGGTGAGTACCTTGCGACAGCAGGGGTTGAGGCAGGTAGGGGCATCTAT
>WNGS01007871.1:0-10523 GCA_020271785.1 Procambarus virginalis
TAATGTCGTACCTAGTAGCCAGAACGCACTTCTCAGCCTACTATGCAAGGCCCGATTTGCCTAATAAGCCAAGTTTTCATGAAATAATATATTTTCTCATTTTTTTCTTATGAAATGATAAAGCTACCCATTTCATTATGTATGAGGTCATTTTGTTTTATTGGAGTTAAAATTAACGTAGATATATGACCGAAACCTAACCACCCTACCTAACCTAACCTATCTTTTTAGGTTAGGTTAGGCGCATTTCCCCTCTGTATCGCCACGCTGAGGCGCTGGAAAAGAAGCTGGCAGCTCTAGGGTCCCGTGTTGTTTCAATGAGCCTAGAACCCGTTCCTTCAAAAAAACTGGTTGCACTTTTACCCTAGGCGCCGAGTGTCTCAGAAGCAATGGGGACAAAATTGTAGTGGTAATCCAGTTCTCTGTACATTCGGGATTTGGCTGATCCCTAGAGTGGCAGCGCCACCTGGTTGTGCAACACTAAAGTCAATGTAGGTGTTAGCCAGGGTTGATACACACGTGTAGTCCCACCCAACTGCTTGCCATTCTTCCAGGGGTTTACAGTGATACCATCTGGGCGACCAATAAGAGCATAAGAGTTACAGGGTTTAGGGGCTCTCTCTCGGCTGGGCATCCAGCTGTGGCGAGGCTCCTCTTGATGATGTCGTTAACTTCACTGTGCCTCGAGTGCCATCCTCCTGTGCTTTGGCAGAGTAGGGCCATGGTGGCCTTACGTGTATGCCTGCTTGATACTTGCTTGATGGGGTTCTGGGAGTTCTTCTACTCCCCGACTTGTGAGAGTTTGGTCCACCAGGCTGTTGCTTGGAGCGGCCCGCAGGCCCACATACCCACCACAGCCGGTTGGTCCGGCACTTCTTTTTTAGAAAACAGTCCAGTTTTCTCTTGAAGATGTCCACGGTTGTTCCGGCAATATTTCTTATGCTCGCTGGGATGACGTTGAACAACCGCGGACCTCTGATGTTTATACAGTGTTCTCTGATTGTGTCTATGGCACCTCTGCTCTTCACTGGTTCAGTCTTGCATTTTCTTCCATATCGTTCACTCCAGTATGTTGTTATTTTACTGTGTAGATTTGGGACCTGGCCCTCCAGTATTTTCCATGTGTATATCCATCACCTCCCCGCAAATACACCTATATCAAGTGTGGATTGGGGCAGCAATGAATACTAAAACAGCAGAGATAGCACCACTCCATAAAGGAGGAAATAAGGCAGAGGCAAAAAATTACAGACCGATATCACTAACATCGCACATCATAAAAATTTTTGAGAGTGCTAAGAAGTAAGATCACAAAATACATGGAATCACAGCATCTCCATAACCCCGTACAACATGGTTTCAGAACAGGGCGGTCTTGCCTGTCGCAGTTGCTGGACCACTATGATATGGCATTAGATGCTATGGAAGACAAACAAAACGCTGATGTAATTTACACAGATTTCGCAAAAGCTTTTGATAAATGTGACCATGGTGTTATTGCACATAAAATGCGCTCAAAAGGAATTACCGGGAAAATAGACAGATGGATCTACAATTTCTGACCAACAGAACCCAATGTGTAATAGTCAACAAATAAATCCAGCCCATCAATCGTGAAGAGCTCAGTCCCCCAGGGTACTGTGCTTGCTCCAGTACTTTTTCTCATCCTCATATCCGACATAGACTATAGAACAAGAACTATAGTACTGTATCATCCTTTGCAGATGACACTAGGATTTTCATGAGAGTTGGCAACATAGAGACACAGCAAACCTCCAATCAGATGTAGATCAGGTCTTTCTATGGGCTACAGAAAATAATATGTGTTTAACGAGGATAAGTTCCAGCTCATGCGCTACGGAAAAATTGAAAATATAAAAGCGGAAACCACGTACAAAACTCAGCGCAAATCATAACATAGAACGAAAGGCAATGTAAGGATCTGAGTGTACTCATGTCGGAAGACCTTACCTTTAAAGAACACAATAAAGTAGCCGTCACAAACTGCAAGAAAAATGACAGTTGGATAACAAGAACTTTTCACACTAGAGATGCTATACCGATGATGATACTTTTCAAAACGCTTGTGCTCTCTAGAGTGGAGTACTGCTGCACAATGACAGCCCCTTTCAAAGCTGGAGAAATTGCTGACCTGGAGAGCGTGCAGAGATCCTTCACTGCTAGAATCCACTCAATAAACATCTAAATTACTGGGACCGACTAAAGAGCCTAAACCTGTACTCCCTTGAGCGCAGGCGGGAGAGATACACAATAATTTACACGTGGAAAATAATTGAGGGCTGGTCCCAAACCTGCACACGGAAATAACATTACATGAGCCAGAAGACATGGCAGGATGTGCAGAATACCCCCGTTGAAAAGCAGAGGTGCAACAGGTACTCTGAGAGAGAACTATCAACATCAGAGGCCTGAGACTGTTCAACACGCCTCCGCTACACATAAGGGGCATAACTGGCAAACCCCTCACAGTGTTCAAGAGAGAACTGGATAAGCACCTCCAAAGGATACCTGATCAACCAGGCTGTGACTCATACGTCAGGCTGCGAGCAGCCGCGTCTAACAACCTGGTTGATCAGTCCAGCAACCAGGAGGCCTGGTCGACGACCGGGCCGCGGGGACGCTGAGCCCCAGAAGCACCTCAAGGTAGGTCAAGGTAAGCAAGGCGGAGGGCCACAGCAATTCCGAGGGCGTGTGGTGTGAGACGTGTGCCAGTTGCCGACATTGGGGTTGCTAACAGGAAATCCCCTGCATGTGGGGCTGCTACTGCTGTGAGGCGAGCAATGTCGTGCTGTGTTGTTGCAGCACCCAGGCACTCTGCAGCAACTTGTTTACAATGGGACCATCCCAGCTGGATTGCTTGTGGGCTTTTGAGGATGGTGGTTGAGGTGATAAGCCGCACGAGAGGCCCACTCTGTGGCACAGCGTGTAAAATTGGGATCGTGTACACCTGCCAGCTGATGTAAGTAGGCAGGTAGAATTTCCTTCACAAGGTCAAAGGATGCCGACGAGGAGGACAGGAAGGCTGGAACAGCGATTTGCGTTGCTGTTCGAACTCCGAGGCCCCCAAGTCTTACGGGAAGAGAGGCTTGTTTCCACTGCAGGTCATCAAGAGAGGTTAAGGGCTTTTTCTAGCATTGATTTCAGTAACCGGTCATACTCACTTAGTTTTTGGCTACTGTAATGGTGAACACCTCAGAAAGTTGGTTAACCTGGGGAGGGACAGACATCTGGTGATGAGGTAGAGTGCATCATGAGCATCAATATCCTCAATCCTCCCATATATATATATATATATATATATATATATATATATATATATATATATATATATATATATATATATACATATATATATATATATATATATATATATATATATATATATATATATATATATATATAATGATTGGTATGGGAAAGAGAGAGAGATTTGGTGTAGGGAAGGTGAGGTATTTTTAGTGAGACGCGTCCAAGATGATTCATTGAGTGGTGGCAACCCCCCCCCCCCCCCGGCTATCTTAAGACCAACAGCTGATCCAGCAAATCAGACTTATGAAAGTTCCACGGTACCTTTTTCCCTCCCCTCACCCCCCCCCCTCCCTCCCCTGCGGGTTTTTACCCTTTACGGGTTTATATCCGTGGTGCAAATTAATGATGTGGGGAGTAAAGTCGTTCCACAGTTATGTGCCCATTTTTCTGTGTCACATTCTGGCTGTGTATGTTGGTGAGGGGGTGGGGGGTGGAGAGAGGGGGGAGGGGGGTGGAGAGAGGGGGGAGGGGGGGATGATGCCGTTGCAGCAGTCATTATTCCTATATCTTTTTCCTGTTATGTTGCACCATCGGCACTAAATGCTTTTAAGGCACTAGGGGCTCACCATAGCCCGTGCTACTTGGAACTTGTTGTTTCAGGTAGCGAATCTTTAACAACAACAACAACTAAATGGTCTCCTGGTGGGGCCATATTGGTCGGTGGGTGCCAGAGCTTCCTGCCGCCATCACTGCTGGCTGGTGTGGCGCTGCTGCCCTCCTCATCTAGTTGTATGGAAAAGCCGGAACAACCGTCGACATCTTCAAGAGGAAACTAGACTGTTTCCTCCAAGAAGTGCCGGACCAACCGGGCTGTGGTGGGTATGTGGGCCTGCGGGCCTGCGGGCCGCTCCAAGCAACAGCCTGGTGGACCAACCTGGCTGTGGTGGGTATGTGGGCCTGCGGGCCGCTCCAAGCAACAGCCTGGTGGACCAAACTCTCACAAGTCGCGCCTGGCATCGGGCCGGGCTTGGGGAGAACAACAACTCCCAGAACCCCATCAACCAGGTACCAAGCAAGCAGGTATCAAGCACCGAGCTGCTGCCCGCTTCCTCCAGAGCGGTGAACCACTCTTGTGGTCTTGTGTAGTCTAGAGCAATGGTTGACGTCAGAGAGGGGGGGGTGTAGGGGGGTGGGGCTGTAAAACACGTGTGTGTGTGTGTGTGTGTGTGTGTGTGTGTGTGTGTGTGTGTGTGTGTGTGTGTGTGTGTGTGTGTGTGTGTTGGGCAGACGCAGGAATTTCCAGGTAACTGTGTTTATTGTGCGTAGAGCTCTTCAAGGCGTGTTTGTGGAAGCGTGTGTCACCAGAGCCTCACCAGGAGATTGGATCAACCAGACTGTTAGTGTTGGCGGAGTGTCGCGCCTGTGTGGCCGTCGTTCTTAGTCGCCGACGCGTCGTTCAGTGTTGCATAGTACGACTAACAAGCAGGCACCTACTACCCCAAGCAACCCACCAAACCTAAGTCTAGTCCGGTGCAGAGATAGTGAATATGGTTATCTTATCTTGTGGTTATCTTAGGAAGATTTCGGGGTTAGCGTCCCTGCGGCCCGGTCCTCGACCAGGCCTCCTTTTTGTTACACACCCCCAGGAAGCAGCCCGTAGCAGCTGTCTCACTCCCAGGTACCTATTTACTACTAGGTAACAGGGGCATCAGGCTGAAAGAAACATTTTGCCCATTTGTCTCCGCCTCCACCGGGGATCGAACCCGGGACCTCAGGACTACGAATTGGAAGCGCTGTCCACTCAGCTGTCAGGCGCTGGTGGTGACCGGGACCGTTGGTGACACAATGTTTACAAAAAACGTGGAATTTGTTAAGGGATTGGTGGACTTATTAAGTATGTGCATAGGTGACATACTAAACATAATAGTTTCCCTTGAAAAGCTTCACAGAAAACACCGACCTTACCTAACCTACTTAGTATGTTAAAATAAGCATCTTATAGTTTCGTAATTACAATTGTTACTTAACCTATTATAGGTATAGGTTAGGTAATAATTGTAATTACGAAGCAATAAAATGCTTATCTTAACATACTAAGTAGGTTAGGTAAGGTCGGTGTTTTCTATGAAGCTTTTCAAGGGAAACTTATGTTTAGTATGTCACCTATGCACGTAACTAATAAGTCAATATTGACTATACGAATTTGCGAGGACGGGTTGACTCCGTACAGAATACGGCGTGTTAGGTGACGGAACACGTTGGTTCACCAACCACTGACACCTGTTTAGTGATTCGAGTCTACATAAAAGTGTGATGCGAGTTTACCTGAAAAACATCCTCTCACACTTTTATGTAAACTCGCTGGACGACTAAACACCCTGTGCTTTGATGTTAGATCAAAGCCATGTGTGTGAATATGTGGCCGCCATGTGTGAGAGAGTATGTGGGCCACATATGTACTGAATGCTGATCTGAACTGCATGTTATTTCTGTTTAATGTTGTTTCATGTCATAATATTTTATTTGGGAGATATTATAGTGCGTGAGAGATGCTACGGTGACTGTTGCTCTACAGTGTACAGTGACTGGTCTTATAACACTGGAGGGTTATGAGGTGCCCGGTAAACTCCTGATACTACACCCGACGGTACACTCACCCCAGGGGCCTGGTAAACTCCTGGTACTACACGCACGGTACACTCACCCCAGGGCCCGGTAAACTGGTACTGCACGGTACACTCACCCCAGGGGCCTGGTAAACTGGTACTACATCGCACGGTACACTCACCCAGGTCCCGGTAAACTGGTACTACACCGAACGGTACACTCACCCCAGGGCCCTGTAAACTGGTACTACACCGCACGGTACACTCACCCCAGGGCCCGGTAAACTGGTACTACACTGCACGGTACACTCACCCCAGGGCCCAGTAAACTCCTGGTACTACACCCGACGGTACACTCACCCCAGGGGCCTGGTAAACTGGTACTACACCGCACGGTACACTCACCCCAGGGCCCGGTAAACTGGTACTACACTGCACGGTACACTCACCCAGGGCCCGGTAAACTGGGACTACACCCGACGGTACACTCACCCCAGGGCCCGGTAAACTGGTACTACACTGCACGGTACACTCACCCCAGGGCCCGGTAAACTGGGACTACACCCGACGGTACACTCACCCCAGGGCCCGGTAAACTGGTACTACACTGCACGGTACACTCACCCCAGGGCCTGGTAAACTGGTACTACACCGCACGGTACACTCACCCCAGGGCCCGGTAAACTGGTACTACACTGCACGGTACACTCACCCCAGGGCCCGGTAAACTGGGACTACACCGCACGGTACACTCACCCCAGGGGCCCGGTAAACTCCTGGTACTACACCGCACGGTACACTCACCCCAGGGCCCGGTAAACTGGTACTACACTGCACGGTACACTCACCCCAGGGGCCTGGTAAACTGGTACTACACCGCACGGTACACTCACCCCAGGGCCCGGTAAACTGGGACTACACCCGACGGTACACTCACCCCAGGGCCCTGTAAACTGGTACTACACCGCACGGTACACTCACCCCAGGGCCCGATAAACTGGTACTACACTGCACGGTACACTCACCCCAGGCCCGGTAAACTGGGACTACACCCGACGGTACACTCCCCCAGGGCCCTGTAAACTGGTACTACACCGCATGGTACACTCACCCCAGGGGCCCGGTAAACTCTTGGTACTACACCGCACGGTACACTCACCCCAGGGCCCGGTAAACTCCTGGTACTACACCGCACGGTACACCTCACCCCAGGGCCCGGTAAACTCCTGGTACTACACCCGACGGTACACTCACCCCAGGGCCTGGTAAACTGGTACTACACCCAACGGTACACTCACCCCAGGGCCCCGGTAAACTCTTGGTACTACACCCGACGGTACACTCATCCTAGGGTCCGGTAAACTGGTACTACACCCAACGGTACACTCACCCCAGGGGCCCGGTAAACTCCTGGGAATACCAGTCTACGCATCTAAGAATCTGACGTCACCCGCCAGAGAGGAACAGTCGACACCATGATGACAAAAGCAGCTTTTGTGGAGGCTAAAAATAGAGGTGCAGTGTTGCACTAAATAGAGCGGGAGGGTGACACCAGTACCCCTGGGGAAGGTGGCTCTACGAGGCTCTACACCAGCACATAGCTCTGTTTTCATCTGGTTCTCGCTGTAATACATAGAATTTTGTTTACTAGCAATCCGCTTAGAAATGCGATGCGTTAGTGAAAGTTCAAGCACCGTATACACGCACGCACACACTCACACGCATACTCACACCCTAATTAACTAGTCTACTAGGACCTCGTAACGTCATTGTGAATACAAAGTAGGAACACGTGTTGTTGGATGTCGTAGCTCTTCAGGTATGTCCAGGTGGTCTACCTGGTGTGTCCAGGTGGTCTACCTGGTGTGTCCAGGTGGTCTACCTGGTGCGTCCAGGTGGTCTACCTGGTGTGTCCAGGTGGTCTACCTGGTGTGTCCAGGTGGTCTACCTGGTGTGTCCAGGTGGTCTACCTGGTGTGTCCAGGTGGTCTACCTGGTGTGTCCAGGTGGTCTACCTGGTGTGTCCAGGTGGTCTACCTGGTGTGTCCAGGTGGTCTACCTGGTGTGTCCAGGTGGTCTACCTGGTGTGTCCAGGTGGTCTACCTGGTGTGTCCAGGTGGTCTACCTGGTGTGTCCAGGTGGTCTACCTGGTGTGTCCAGGTGGTCTACCTGGTGTGTCCAGGTGGTCTGAATATGCCCATGCACTCAGCCCCAGGTCCAGACTCATGGAATTCAACATTTATAAAGAAATGCAAAGTGTCTGTAGCACAGGCACTCAGTATAGTGTGGAGGAAGAGCTTGGACACGGGGGAGATACCAGATGCACTTAAAGTAGCAGACATAGCCCCTCTACCCAAGGGAGGAGCAAAGCATTGGCAAAGAATTATAGACCAGTTGCACTAACGTCCCACATCATAAAAGTATTTGAGAGAGTGATTAGGAGTCAGGTCACCAATTTCAAGGAGACCAATGACCTTCACAACCCAGGCCAACATGGATTTAGAGCGGGAAGATCGTGCCTCTCACAGCTACTTGACCACTACGACAAAATCATTGAGGCATTAGAAGAAAAGCAAAATGCAGATGTGGTATACACGGACTTCGCAAAGGCATTCGATAAATGAGACCATGGAGTGATAGCACACAAAATGAGGTTAATGGGAATAACCGGTAAAGTGGGACCATAGGAAAGCAGCATGAAAAGGAAAATGATGTCCGACGACCCAACGTTTAGGGAGCATAACCAAGCAAATATTGCGTCAGCCAGAAAATTGATAGGATGGATTACGAGAACTTTCAAATCCAGGGATCACATCACAATGGTTGTACTCTTCAAGTCACTTGTGTTGTCCCGTCTTGAGTACTGCTCAGTACTCACTTCCCCCTTCAGAGCAGGAGAGATTGCTGAAATAGAGGGAATACAGAGAACATATACGGCACGCATAGACGCGATAAAGCACCTAAATTATTGGATCATGTATAAAATTTGTGTGGATCCCATCCCATGTTGGAGTTGGAAAACATGACTTTGTAGATCGATTGGCCAATGAGGCTTGGGGACCCAGGGAGCAGTAGGACCCACCTTTTCACAATGCAACCCGTCCTCCGAAATGACAGTACGATTTAATACTAAGTGTAATAAGTACACTTTCTTACTGTCATAAACAATGCATAATTACACTTATGGGGCTGTTACATTAACCCAACTCCCTCCCCAGATCTAATTTGCCTTGTTTTCTGTTAAGAGACTCAGGTTTTTAGGATGAAGTTTTCAATTTCACTTTGCAATACACAAGTTTTAAATATCGGGAGTTCCCTTTTCAGGTTTATTAAACAATATAGATTTTATACAAAATTTAAAGTATCCTGAGTTACTTTACAATTTATTGATATATTTTAGTTTTGTTTTATTAGTTTTATAAAACTGTAATATCAATATAGCTATAGGTTAAGTACTAATTGTAATTAAGAAGCAATAAAATTATTATCTTCAAAAACTAAGATGGTTAGGTGAGGTCGTGGTTTTCTATTCAGTTTTTCAGGTAAACTCAAATATTCACAATATATTTGACAGTACGATTTAATACTAAGTGAAAATAAGTATAATTCCTAACTGCTATGAATAGTACATAATTGCACTTATTTGTCTTCTTACATTCACCACCCCACTTTTGGAGGACGGGCTGCACAATAGAGTACCTGGTACAAACTTTACTCCTAATTTCCCAAGTTTTTGTCATATGTCTTTAAAGTTGAGAATAGTCTACGTCTTCGTCCAGTCCACCTTTACTAGGAGTATACTTCTAGTATACCTCTAGTAGGTTTCACGAGTTGCTCTACGCCCCACGTTTTAGTGTGGTAACTTGGTCCAACAGGTTGTTTGCTTGAGACGGCCCGCCGGCCCACCACTTCCTGTGGGACCTGGTCTTAATTGTTTCTTGAACACCTCTTGTGTTGCGGCAACATTCTTGTGTTCGTTGTGTTGTGGTTGACCTGGGGGGAGGGGGCTACTTCCCCCCTGTGGCTCCTGTGTTCACTTGGGGCAGGAACAAGCTATTCCACTTAAATGTCCATTGTACCAGGCGTCCTGAGAGGTAGTCTGCTCCATTAGGCGGCTTCAAGTCCCTGCTCGCAGTCGGACTCCTAATCACACTCGGTTGATCAGTATGTTTTGTATATCAGAATATCTGGTATATCGCCTGCTGGTATGCGATTTGTGCGGATTACGGTGATGTTTTGTTTAAGATTCGCTACTCGGAGCAAGTTCCAAGTAGCACGGCTATGGTGAGCCCGTAACTTACCGGCACAGGAGCTGGCAAGTAGCACGGGCTATGGTGAGCCCGTAACTTACCTGGCACAGGAGCGGGGCAAGTAGCACGGGCACGGGCTATGGTGAGCCCGTAACTTACCTGGCACAGGAGCGGGGCAAGTAGCACGGGCACGGGCTATGGTGAGCCCGTAACTTACCTGGCACAGGAGCGGGGCGGATTGCGGTGAGCAGAGGGCTGTAGAGTAATTAAATTAGCTTAATACCCCCACAAACCTTTACGGGGTTAGTTAAACTTTATTTATCCGATTAAGATTTTAAACTGGCCAGCGTATTGTTGAGTAGATGGGCCGGGTTAGTTAAAGGTGTTTAGTGGGTTAT
>WNGS01007872.1:0-12193 GCA_020271785.1 Procambarus virginalis
TTCTGTTCTTTAACTTCATTACTATAGAACCAATAGTTCTTCGTTTTGTGTTTCTTGTGATAATGATTGGAATACCTTTGTTTGCAGCAGCTGCATTGGCTTCCTGCAATTGGTCTCGTGTATGTTCAAATCTCATTGGCGTGTATGTTGCATACCATTTTCAAGTTCTCTTGGTATATATTCCAATTGGCCTTTTTAAACTCTACCTAGGTTGTGCAGGTTGTAGGAGATCGTTCTATGTTTAGTGTTGTGGCAGTAGCATAGTGGTCACTGGGATCACCGGTCTACTTCCCACTTCGCCCGATGCTTAAGTGCTGTTGAGATTAATGTAAGATCAAGGGAACCCTCTAGAATGTGAGTGGGTTCCCCAGTGTTGAGAAGTGTAATTCAGGTACTTCTCGCAGAGCTGCAGCCAAATGGCGCCCATCTGCATTGGCTGGCCCAGTCGCACCTAACTCTTGTTGATGAACATTAAAATCCCCAGCAATAATTACATTTTCCTGCGTGGCCAAGGTGCACTGCCTCTGCTTCTAGTTTACGTCTAGGGGGCTTGTAACGTTGTATATGAGGAGCTCAATATTAGCCATATTCACTGTTACTGCTAATACCTCTACTCTATCCCCACACGAAACTGGGTCTATTTTCTTGCTGGGTATGGTGTTCCTGACTAGGGTCATTAACCCTCTTTGTCTCCCTGCTCATACGGTATAACAGTGTTGATATCCAACTAATCTGAAGGATTTCGTGCTGGGAAAAAGAGTTTCTCCAAAACGATTATATCTGCTTTCGTGCTGATTGCAGCCTCCGAATGTGTGGTTTTTATTTCCAAGAACTTGTATGTTCCACTGCAGTATTTCGTAATGGCCAGATGACGGTTTCGGTTGGTGTTGCCTGTTCTAGGAGAACTCCTCTTCGGAATCGACCTTAATATTCTCCATCTCGCATGTCGTGTCGCTGCAAATCGGACTGCATTGATTGCTCGTGGTCCTCCCCGGCATTGTTGGAATCTGTGCATAACTGTGGTTCATCGCTTTGTTGTTAGTATTGCTGCATGTCAGACTGCATTGATTGTTCGTGGCTGTTTCTCGTGTTGTCGGAATCTGTGCATCTCTGCTGTTCAATACGTCTTTGTTTGTGTTGTTGCATATCAGACTGCATTGGCTGTTGTTGTCTGTCTCTTGTGTTGTAAGATTCTGTTGATCTTGAGTGGTCACTGCTTCTTGCAGTTGCTTTTGTAAATGTTGATGTTCTGGTATCTTGACTACCCGACTATTGTTGGTAGTCTGTATGACCATGTCGCGTAGTTTGTCCTCTTGTGCTCCATCTTGTATCAGACTGTCTATTTCTTGTGTAACTGTGGTCTGCTGCACGATCATGTCCATTATCACACAAGTGATTTCTTGAGTCTGTTGCTGTGAGGCGTTCTGCATCATCTGTAGGCAATTGATAGTGGTCTCTGCCATTATCTTCACGATGTTTTTCAGCTGGACCTCGGTAAAACTGTATGTCTGTTGTGTGATACAGAAAGTAATTGTTTTTTGCTCTTTTGCATTTGCCGTATTTCTGCAGCACTTTTGTGTATTTTCTGATTTGGAATTAATAGATTCGGGAAATTTGCTCTGTGAGAGTGAGTGTCTGTTGTGGCTGTGCACGAGTGTTCCAGACGTTGGTGTTGGTGTTGGTTTATGTAGTGGTTCTGTGTGTTTATCCTGGCCTGAGCTGTCTGAACTTTTTCTTTCCGCTCAGAGCAGGTTGTGCTCCAGGCATGATGTTTGCCTCCACAATTTGGATATTTGGCTGTTGTGGCCTGGTTTGCCTTGTGCTTGGCTATACAGTCTTTGGTTGGATGTCTCAGTCTGCACATCTCTCCTGTCCGGTGCAGCGTGAGTGATGGTGGCCGTATTTCTGACACCTGAAACAGCGCAGGGTTCCGGGACGTATGGTCTCTGTCGGTATGTTCCCTAATTTCCAAGACTGAATGTTTCTGGCACATGTCCCATGACAGTTACCAGAACCTGACGTGTCGCTGCCTTGTCTACTTTTGTGCGGCATTGTTCCGCATTCAGGATTTGCTTGTGTTCTAGTACTGGATCCAGGGGAAAGTCGATTGGGTATCCCAAAGCACGACTCGTGTGCGTCTTTCTGAAGGGTCCACCTTTTCGAAGCATGCAGTTTCCCTTGCAGGACTCTACTTTTTCCAAGTAATTTGCAGTCTGTTGGTCTTGTGGTGTCATTATTATTTCTCCTTTCAGGTTGACTAATGGAAAGTTTGAGCTCTGGTTGTTCTTTTTCCATTGCCGTTACTACTCCATATGCTGTAGGAAAGTGGTCTGTCTGCATTATCTTGAATTTTGGAAGATGTGCAGAGTGTGGCGATGTCTGGTGTGAGACTGATGGTGTCCTCTCCTGTCTCATACTGTCGTCCTGTGGCTGTGTTGTGGACAGAGAAGCATTGTCTGACACTGGCTGGTGTGAGACTGATGCTGTCCTCTCTAGGTCCATTACGTCTGCTGTCTTGCTGGTAGAAGCAAGTGGTGAAGCCTCGATAGCAGTTTTCTTCGGTGCCTGCTACACATCGGTCCACCGTCCCTCCTCGTCTGAAAGCTGCCTCCATTTCCTCTTACTCTTAGCCTTCCCCATGACTCTCTCCACGTAGTGAGGTCGAATCACTTCCTTACCTAATGCCTGAGACACTCCTAAGCCTGGAGAAATTCATTCCCCTCCAACAGAGGTCGTAGAATGATTCCCATCAGGGATACCTAACACCTAAATGAGCTGTTTGGTCTACCTTTTCCTGTCAGGCTCAGTACACCTAAGGTGCTCTCTTGTGGCAATGCCCGCGGGATATCGCCTCGCCCTTCAGGGTAGGACTCTAAGTGACCTGGTCAGTGATATGATCCTCAAAAAAAAAAAAATGCGGTACGAGAGTTTGGGTCGCCTGCATACTGGGTTGCGCAGAGTACCAGTCAGCTGGACAGCAGGTAATCATCAACGTTGCTTCTCCGTCAATTGTAGGCAAAATCAGAATTGTTTCCTTCAAAACAAGGTATTGTCTGGGTCTTGGAGTACTGATGTATTCTTCCTCACAAAACCGCGATGATTGAGCTGATGGGTGCTCAGAATCGTGAGTTTTTCCGGGAACAAATCCGTGTGCGGCCAGCTAACTATGGCGCCGGCAGCGAGACGGCGGGGATCGTATTCCAGGGACCTGCCCGAAACGCTACACGTACTAGTGGCTGTACAAGAATGTGTGAGGTTGATGATGATGACCTCTGGTGAGTGACATAACGATATCATCTAGATAGTTCATTCGATTACATTTTCAGTTCCCTGGCGAAAGGCATCCTATGTTCTATTTGTATATTTTCTGTTGCTATTGTTGTTGTTGTTTTAGATTTAGCTACTCAGAACGAAATGTCCATGTAGCACGGGCTATGGTGAGCACATAATTGAGTTCGGTTATTCGCGATAACCTTGTTATTCTGATATTTGGGTCAAAGTTTTAAATGGAGGTTGGGTTTCCAACTTTTTCCCGGTTTCTTTTTCGTTTCTGGTTTAGTCGTGTTTTAATAACATTATTTTGGTGGCGGATGTAGATGCAGATTGTTCACTAGTGAGTCCCATTCTTTAACGGCTTTTCTAATCATTGAAGTGGTTGTGGAATGTGCATCTAATGTCGCTACTGTCGTTGGATTAATGTTTAGTTTGATGCGCATGGCTTCAGTAGCTTCACATTCTAGTAAGTAGTGCAATAGTGGCGCCTCTGCTTCTGTTCCACAGATATTACACTCTTTAACTATTCGGTTTACTACCTCCCAGCAGCAATTGTAACCAAGTCTGAGTCTGTGTATGGCTACTGCAATGTCTGTGGATATCTTTTTGTCAGGCTTGAAATAGTAGTAACCAGTGCCTTGATCGTACCATACCGCAGTGGATCTTTCTTCCGCTACTTTGGCTCTGTGGCGACTTTTGATAGTTGGGAGTATTTTCTTCTTGATTTGCTCCTTAATCTGTGAAAAACTTGGAGGTATTTGAACCTGTACAATAGGTAGAACAGTGGCAGTTTTTGCTAGTGAGTCTGCCTTTTCATTACCATCTATGCCAATGTGGCTTGGTATCCAATTTAGGGAGATTGACAACTCTAGATTATGGGCTTCTTTTCCTATATGTTGGATTTCTGTGAGGAGTTGTATATTATCTCTGTGTTGACTGGCTAACAATGCCTGGAGCGAAGATTTAGAGTCGGTGTGAATGATGAAATCATGTAAATTATTCTCAATTATATATTTTCTGTCTGGTTATTGAATCAAGGTCCACAGAGGTGACGTAAAGAGTCTGTTGTGCTGTGGAAATCAGTTCACCTCGGTTAGTCCAGAACTGCTGACTTGTTTCCTGCAAGGATAAGTGGCCGCCGTCGGAAGTAAGTAGTGTCTTGGCTGTTGTTCTTAGACAGTGTTGTGTGGACCGACGTACCCGGGATTTGGCCAAGAGGAGTTACTAGACGATAGTATTGCCGTCTGCTGAGAGGTGCTGCTGGCGTTTTGCTAGAGATTTCTCCTAAGGGTCTTAGAAACCCATGAAAGTGATCTTGTGACCCCTGTCAGCGTGTTGCTGAAAACCTCTGCCAGTGTGTTTCTGGAGAGCAGACGTGGCGATGTATATTATTACACCGTGACGATACGGTGTGTGGACTGGCCCATGTTGAGGAAGGTGAACTTGCTGGTGATAAAGTTAAATTTATGTTTTTGTTATATTCCACGATAAAACAAACAATGGCTGCAAAGAACGAGGAAAACGTTTATTCCAGGTGTGGTTTGAGAAATGGCTTCTAGACTACATTCATAACAAAAACAAAGTCATTGGAGGCAGAATGAACAACCCAGGAAAAGGAGGAACGTTCCAGTGACGATGAAATTAAGACATGGGAGTAGACACAAAGCAGAACATATCACCAATACCCACATGGAAATGTGTGTATCCATAACCCCCCCCCCCTCTCCCACACACACACATGCTCAAGGGATTGATTAAATGCGTATGACTTGAGCTTAAGTTTACAGAACAAGCACATAGAGACCCCATTAAAAAACAGAAGGCTTGTTGCTAGAGTTGACAGAGATGAAGAACGAAGACACACTCAGGCGAGCACAGAATAAGAATGAAGAGTCGGAGTAAACACGAGACACATACACTAGGGGTGACGATACAGTAAACAGAGATGATACGCTTAATTTGCGAATGAACAGTGTGGAAGCTTTAAACGTAGGCGAGTTACAGTAATGGGGGGTCGGGCGGTGAGTGGAATGATCACGAGGCTTCAGAGTTGAGGAAACAAATCTGTCCATAGCAGCTAATACAAATGTACAAAAGAGCTTGAGTCTTAAAATTAAACAACCACTTGGTCCTACAAAATACTATTAGATAAATACTTAGATGTACAGAATTTTCTCCCTAATATTATTATTTTTGCAAGAAAAAGAAAAAAAATATTGGAAGAAACAATTCAAAGGAAAATGAGATCAGAGATACACAAAAATATACCAAGTTAAACTGATAGACAAGTATTATATTCCTTGTCCAAATAGAGACTGAGCGAGGCGGCAGGAGACTCCCAGGTATTCAGTCAAGAAGTTAGATTAGATGCCAAACGCAGCGTGGTAGACTGTGACAAAATTTCGGAGCGAGAGGTACAGGATTCGACTTTATTTGGTATTCTTGATTGTGTCGAAATTTTTACGCGTGATGAATAAAGTTTTCAGGGGGAGAAAAGAGAGGGACAGTAGAGAGATGGAAGGGAGAGCGCAGGAATGTCACACGTGGAGAGGGAGGGAAGGGAATCATCAGGAGAAAGCGTCAAGGCATTACGACTATATAGCAATAGGAAGGAGTCAGGATAAGTATTTGGGACGGGATGGATGAAAGGAATGGTGCCCAACCACTTCGCCGGTCCGAGATTGAACGTCGATCTGCATGAAGCGAGACCGTCGCTCTGCCGTCCACTCCAACAGTTGGGCACTTGGGCAGGTGTGCTCCACGATGAAGAACACCCTGGAAGTAGCAGTAGCAGTGAAGTCGTGTGCGACGGCAGTACTATTGATGACAGTTCTGGATGAATGATTCCTTACACAGGTTCAAGAAGGCTGTTCTGATGTTAGCCAGCCTCTCATATGCCGCAGACGTTATTCTTTTTATGTGGGCTTCAGGAGACAGGTTTGGTGTGATATCAACTCTTAGATCTTTCTCTCTGTCCATTTCATGAAGCACTTCATCTCCCATTCTGTATCCTGTGTCTGGCCTCCTGTTTCCAATACCTAGTTTCATTACCTTACATTTACTCGGGTTGAACTTTAGTAGGCATTTGTTCGACCATTCATTCAGTTTGTCTAGGTCATTTTGTAGTCTCATACTATCTTCCTCCGTCCTAATCCTCCTCATAATTGTTTCATCATCAACAAATAATGAGAGGAAAGATTCTATATCCTCTGGTAGATCATTTACATATATCAGAAACAGCATAGGTCCAAGGACTGAACCTTGCGAGACTTCACTGGTGACGCCTCGCTAGTCTGAGACGTCATCTTTCGCTGTTGTCTGTTGCTTAGGTACTCCCTTATCCAATGGAGTACCTTCCTTTTCACTCCTGTCTGTATCCCCAGTGTTTGCAATAGCCTCTTGTGAGGTAATATGTCAAAGGCTTGCTAGCAATCCAAAAATATGCATCTGCCCACCCCTCTCTTTCTTGCCTGATTTGTTGCCTGCTTGCTTGATACCTGCTTGATGGGGGTTCTGGGAGTTCTTCTGCTCCGCAAGTCCGACCCGAGGTCAGGCTTGACTTGTGAGAGTTTGGTCCACCACGCTGTTGCTTGGAGCGGCCTGCAAGCTCACATGACAGTCAGATTGGTCTGGCACTCCTTGAAGAAAACAATCTAGTTTTCTCTTGAAGATGTTCACGGGTGTTCCGGCAATATTTCTTATGCTCGCTGGTAGGATGTTGAACAACCATGGACCTCTGATCTCTATACAGTGTTCTCTGATTGTGCCAATGGCACCCATGCTTTTCACTGGCTCTATTGTTACGGCCAGAGTCGTAGAACTCAATTAATCCTGTGAGCCAGGACATTTCATCCGTAAACCCACGTTGATGTTGTGTTACAATGTTCTTTCGCTCCAGATGTTCCACTAGGTCTTTTCGCACAATCTTCTCCATCAGCTTGCATGGTATGCAAGTTAGGGACACTGGCCTGTAGTTAAGTGCCTCCTGTCTATCCCCTTTCTTGTATATTGAGACTACATTAGCCATCTTCCAAATTTTGGCAGTTTCCCCTGTTACACGTGATTTGTTATTCACTATGTAGAGTGGTAGACACAGTGCTTTTGCTCGTTCCTTTAGGATCCAAGGGGAGATTCCATCTTGGTCTATAGCGTTTGTCACATCCAACTCTAGCAAGAGCTTCCTTACATACCTCCTGTTAATACCAAAATACTTTAGTGGAGCCGGGTGAACTATTCCCTCTCTTATCTCTGGAACTTCTCCTTGCTCTAATATGAAGACCTTCTGGAATTTCTAATTCAGTTCCTCGCACACTTCCTTGTTGTTTGTATTGAATCTGTCTGTTCCCTATCGTCCGTTTCACTACCACTTCCTCCACTATTATTTTTCTCCTAATGAGGCTGTGCAGTAATTTAGGTTGAGTCTTTGCCTTGCTTGCGATGTCATTTTCGTATTGCCCTTCTGCATCTCTTCTTACCCTGGCGTATTCATTCCTGACACTCTGGTATCTTTTTCTGCTCTCAAGTGTCCTGTTATTTCTGTAGTTTTCTCCACGCTCTTGTACCTCATTGCTTAGCTAGCCTACATCTCTGATTAAACGATTGGTTTCTCATATGTGCGTGTGCGTGTGTGTACTCACCTTTTTATACTCATCTATTTATGATTGCGGTTGTTGAGCTTTGACTCTTTGGTCCCGAGCCTTAACTGTCAATCAATTGGTGTACAGATTCCTAAGCCTACTGGGCTCTATCATATCTACATTTGAAACTGTGTATGGAGTCAGCCTCCACCACATCACTGCCTAATGCATTCCATTTACTAACTACTCTGACACTGAAAAAGTTCTTTCTAATGTCTCTGTGCCTGATGTGGGTACTAAGTTTCCACCTGTGTCTCCCTTGTTCGTGTTCCACCCATGCTAAAGAGTTTGTCTTTGTCCACCTTGTTAATTCCCCTGAGAATTTTCTAGGTGGTTATCATGTCAACCCCTACTCTTCTGTCTTCCAGGGACGTGAGTTTCAGCTCCTTTAGCCTTTCCTCGTAGCTCATACCTTTCAGTTCCGGAACAAGTCTGGTGGCATACCGCTGAATCTTCTCTAACTTTTGTGTTTAACTAAATATGGACTCCAAGCTGGATCTGCATATTCCAGGATTGGTTTGACATAAGTGGTATACAGGGTCCTGAACGATTCCTTACATAAGTTTCTAAAGGTAGTACCTATGTTGGCTAGTCTAGCATATGCCGCTAATGATATCCTTTTGATGTGGGCCTCTGGGGACAGGTTCAATGTGATATCATCCCCCAATATATTTCACTCTTATTGACTCTTGTAGGATTTCACCTCCCAGATGGTACCTTGTACTCACCTAATTGTACTCACCTAATTGTGCTTGCGGGGGTTGAGCTTTGGTTCTTTGGTCCCGCCTCTCAACTGTCAATCAACTGGTGTACAGATTCCAGAGCCTACTGGGCTCTATCATATCTACATTTGAAACTGTGTATGGAGTCAGCCTCCACCACATCACTTCCTAGTGCATTCCATTTATTAACTATTCTGACACTGAAAAAATTCTTTCTAACGTTTCTGTGGTTCATCTGGGTACTAAGTTTCCACCTGTGTCCCCTTGTTCGTGTCCCACCCGTGCTGAAGAGTTTGTCTTTGTCCACCCTGTCAATTCCCCCTGAGAATTTTGTAGGTGGTTATCATGTCTCCCCTTACTCTTCTGTTTTCCAGGGATGTGAGGTTCAGCTCCTTCAGCCTTTCCTCGTAGCTCAATCCTCTCAGTTCCGGGACGATCCTGGTGGCATACCGCTGAATCTTCTCTAACTTTGTCTTGTGTTTAACTAGGTATGGACTCCAGGCTGGAGCTGCATACTCCAGGACTGGTCTCACATAAGGGGTATACAGGGTTCTGAAAGATTCCTTACACAAGTTTCTAAAGGCAGTTCTTATGTTGGCCAGTCTAGCATATGCCGCAGATGATATTCTTTTGACGTGGGCCTCTGGGGACAGGTTCGGTGTGATATCAACCCCCAGATCTTTCTCTCTATTTGACACTTGCAGGATTTCACCTCCAGATGATACCTTGTGTTCAGCCTCCTGCTCCCTTCGCCTAATTTTATTACTTTGTACTTTCCTGAGTTGACACACACACACACGCACTCTCCTGTGTGTGTGTGTGTGTGTGTGTGTGTGTGTTGTGTGTGTGTGTGTATTCACCTAGTTTACTCACCTAGTTGTGCTTGCGGGGGTTGAGCTCTGGCTCTTTGGTCCCGCCTCTCAACCGTCAAACAACAGGTGTACAGGTTCCTGAGCCTATTGGGCTCTATCAATCTACACTTGAAACTGTGTATGAGTCAGCCTCAACCACATTACTTCCTAATGCATTTCATTTTTCAACCACTCTGACAATAAAAAGTTCTTTCTAATATCTCTGTGGCTCATTTAGGCACGCAGTTTCCACCTTGTCCCCTAGTGCGTGTGCCCCTTGTGTCAAATAGCCTGTCTTTATCAACCCTGTCGATTCCTTGAGAATCTTGAATGTTGTGATCATGTCCCCCTAACTCTTCTGTCTTCCAACGAAGTGAGGTTTAATTCCCGTAGTCTCTCCTCGTAGCTCATACCTCTCAGCTCGGGTACTAGTCTGGTGGCAAACCTTTGAACCTTTCCAGTTTAGTCTTATGCTTGACTAAATATGGACTCCACGCTGGAGCCGCATACTCCAGATTGGTCTGACATATGTGGTATATAATGTTCTGAAAGATTCCTTACACAGTTTCAAAAGGCCGTTCTTATGTTAGCCAACCTGGCATATGCTGCTGATGTTATCCTCTTGTTATGAGCTTCAGGAGACAGGTCTGGCATGATATCAACCCCAGGTCTTCTCCTCTCTGACTCTTGAAGTATTTCATCTCCAAATGATACCTTGTATCTGGTCTCCTGCTTTCTACCCCTATCTTCATTATATTACATTTGCTTGGGTAAACTCTAACAGCCATTTGTTCGACCATTCCTGCAGCTTGTCCAGGTCTTCTTGAAGCCTCAAGCTGTCCTCCTCTGTCTAATCCTTCTCATAATTTTGGCGTCGCCAGCAACATTGAGAGGAATGTCTATACCCTCTGGGAGATCATTTACGTATATCTGAAACAGGATAGGTCCAAGCACAGAGCCCTGTGGGACTCCACTGGTGACTTCACGCCATTCTGAGGTCTCACCCCTCACTGTAACTCTCTGCTTCCTATTGCTTAGGTACTCCCTTATGTGACGATAATCTCTTATCAGAGAATTTAGCCTGCTATTTTCGTATTTCATCACGTCCTCAACAATATGCAAGATACGTTTTGTAGTGGCTAAACGTATATATCAAGACAGCCACACGCACCTCAACTCCCTCCTCCCCCTCTCCAGCACCTGCTGCACACCTGGTCGACGCGCCGAACCCTTCAACTGCCTAACTAGCGACTTGCGGCCGTCCAGCGTTCTCATTGGCCCGCCAACCAACACACCACTCCCGTTCCTCGCAATCACAACATCCTCGCCAGTTATTGTTGGAGTCCCTTGCATTTCTGCCAGCCAAAAGATATCTCGTGCTCCTGCTATGAACACCTGAATTTGACCCACCTCGTGTGATCAAATAGAGGTTCTTAGCTAGCGCATATATCCCAGCACCATTTTATTTTGTTAACGTAATCAGTTCCCCCCTTTTCACTTTGTAATTTTATATATTTTTTCTTTTTCATTATATTATATATATGCCAAGGTATCGTCTTTATTTTATTTGTGCTTTCTATATTAAGTAAAGTATTTTGTTTTATATTTTGTGTTTGTGTATCTTGCCTTACCACAGATGGTCCCTATTTCACGTTCTGGATTTGTTTTGAATGCTTGTAGGAGGAACATTGTGAAAATATAGCAAAATATAGGAGACACGAATATACAGTGAGATATGGTGAATGTCAGAAACAGGAAAACGTGGCAACTGATACCTATCCTGTGGGGAATTATTAATAATTAAAGTTAATTCAAGGTGGTAAATGAATACGGTCGCAGGAAATCTTGTACCTGGTACTCACTGTGGGAAGATAAAGGCAAGAAAATCCAACTAATTAGTGAAAAACTATGTTTAAAAGACAAGTGAAACACGAAATGGCTTCAAAATAAATGAGGTAGTCCAAAAAATGTAGTCCTACCTTGCCAAGTCACTATAGAACATAAGCAAAGGTAACCACTGAACTTGAATATGGTATTTACAGAATTAGCAAACTTGGTGCTCAAAAGAAAGAACGCCAATTCCCTACCTTAGGGAAATACCATCAGTCTGACCGACGACGAGTAGGGGTGCGAGTGTCAACTGGTGACAAGAACTATCGGCGAGGTCCCAATTTCGCCAATAATAGTTCGTGCTAGAGGATCTAAAGCCTCCTTTTTCCTCCTAGAGTCGGATTGCAGGACTTGGGTGCTATTGACCCCGGAGACAGACCACAGTACCAGGGTAGCCTATGTGATAACTCTGTCAAAAGTGAGAAATATCTGGGGAAAAAGATGTTAGACACGGATAATAACACGGAAGGGGGAGACGCTCAATTAAGAGTATGACTGCGGCTTACAGTCACCACGTAACCCAAAGTTGTCTCACTCTCCACATATGCTATTCCCGTAATGCACAATATACACAGCACCATAGAAAATAACAAAATGATTAATGTAAATAATGGAAGCAATGGAAATGAAAGCCAAGTATGCTTACACAATTACCCAATACCGGAGTGAAGCTCAGTGGACAGACCCCCATTTATATGTGACGGTAACGTGTTGGAAATGGTGGTCGGCAGTCTTCCAACTAGCAGGTGTCAGTGCTGGGCCACATATACTAAAGGTAAATCAAAAAAAGAAAAAAAAAAGAGTGACTGCTTGTCTGATA
>WNGS01007872.1:17456-35791 GCA_020271785.1 Procambarus virginalis
ACAACTTAAACTCTGCTCTGTTCTATTCCTATTCTCGCCTCGCCAGATATCACGAAGCCTTTCATCCTCGATGTCGACGCCAGTGGTACCGGCATCGGGGGTGTCCTGATGCACACAACGAGGCGAGGAGGTTCTACCTGTTAGCTACTACAGCTACAAATTAAAACCACATCAGAAGAATTAGAGCACTAATTGAATTTACAGCACTTGCATCGTACCTACAAGGTGCTCGGTCCTACCACCATCTACTCGACCACAATCCCATACGCTTCTGCAGCAAGCCAATTCAATAATCAACGACTTCTACGATGGGCTTTATATCTGCAGAATTCAACCTGGAGATCTTCTACATCAAGGGTTCTGACAACATCATAGCAGGCGCCTTCTCCAGAGTCTATAGGTAGAGGCAGCTCCCACCTACCACTCTACCATCAGAAAGAAGTAACTTGACCCGAAAGAGCAGGCTTCGGGGTAGAGTTTTGACGATAATCTCTTTCAAGACAGATTGAGCCTGCTCTTCCCTAATAAAGTTACTTACATATATACAAGAATAATATGATACCTTAAAGATACGTCTACCAGTAACACAAAATGTTCTACCAAGAGGCAAAACGTAAAACTCCCCCCTACTCCACACTCCCTCCACGCCGGTCGTCGGTCGTCAACCAGCAAACAACCATTCCCTGCCTGTCTGCATCTGATTGGTGACCAGCCAACTGTACACCTGCACCTCTGCACCTCAGTGCCCTCTACCGAGTCGATGTCTGGGCTTGATACAGTCATTAAGTCAGAATATCCTTGTGCTCTCAAGCTGTGAACAACCAACTGATACACATCCGTTATTGGTGGAGGTTCTCAGCTAGCGCCCATATCCTCATCACCTTTATTGCATTTTTGTCTTTATTATTCCTAGAGTAAATTATCCCTATTCTCAGTTTTTATGTTATATTTTTGACTTGTTTTTTGCACTGTACATAGCCAGGATTTTCTTTGTTATTAATTTACTTTCCAGTTACTTAAAGTTTCATTGTTCATACTATGTGTTTTACGTGTCTTCCCTTACTTTACCACAGACAACAGCCAAGCAGTCTCTATTTTTTGTAAATGACAGGCATTGACACCAGCCATTGGAATACTGCCGAACTCTACACTCTACATTTTCCCGTCACAAATATATATATATATATATATATATATATATATATATATTATATATATATATATATATATATATATATTTTTTTTTTTTTTTTTTTTTTTTTTTTTTTTAAAGTTTGTGAGGGTACCACCTCTGGTGCCAATGTGGGGACCCATAGCCTCGGAGAAGAAAATAAAACGTATTCAGAGGAGACCTTGTGGTTTCTCACTGAACACTAATATTTTCTTCTCCTACCACCCCCATTCTTTTGTATGTACACATATATATTTGCTTTATTTGAACTGTGTTACAAAAAAGTAACTGTGTTACACAACTGTAATATATTGTAACTGTGTTACAATATATATATATATATATATATATATATATATATATATATATATATATATATATATATATATATATATATATATATATATACACTCGGCGCCTGGGGTAAAAGTGCTACCAGTTTTTTGAAGGAACTGGGTTCTAGGCTCATTGAAACAACAAGGGACCCTAGAGCTGCCAGCTTTCTTTTCCAGCGCCTCAGCGTGGCGATACAGAGGGGAAATGCGCACTGCATCCAGGGTTCCTGCCCGCCATCTGAGGAGCTGGAGGAACTCGACAACCTATGATAACCATCTTTGTAACCTATATGTAACTCCTTTTTTGTAACACAGTTCAAATAAAGCAAATATATATGTGTACATACAAAAATGGGGGTGGTAGGAGAAGAAAATATTAGTGTTCAGTGAGAAACCACAAGGTCTCCTCTGAATACGTTTTATTTTCTTCTCCGAGGCTATGGGTCCCCACATTGGCACCAGAGGTGGTACCCTCACAAACTTTTTTTTTTTATATATATATATTAGTATATTTTTGTAGCAGTCTTTCCTGTTGACATATATTATTAAATATGACCAAAAAGGTAAGATTAATAATTGTAATACGAATTTTCTCTATATTTCTTATGTTTCTTTTCACTGTCGGTGGTAATTGAAAAATCAGTTCTCCAAAATTCATTTTTATTTCTAGTCTGACGCGACACTAGAACGCGTTTCGTAATAACTTATTACATTTTCAAAGACTTTATGTTACACACACACACAACTAATACTAAACAGAGTTTAAACAGCTTTCATTTTATACCTGCATTTCGGTGAGGTGATATGTTACAATAGTTTTGGAAGAGGTGAAAACAAACTTTCAACACAAGCCAGAACACGAAATAACTGGGTATAAGCTAAAGGGAAGAATGGAAGTAACTGCAGAGGGCCTATTGGCCCATATTTCTTGATGCTTCTACATTGGAGCGGAGTCTTGAAGTGGGTAGGATATAATTGTGCATTAATTGGCTGTTGATTGCTGGTGTTGACTTCTTAATGTGTTGTGCCTCGCAGATATCAAGCCGCCTGCTATCGCTGTATCTATCGATGATTTCCGTGTTTTTTGTTAAGACTTCTCTAGTGATGGTCTGGTTGTGGGAAGAGATTATATGTTCCTTGATAGAGCCCTGTTGCTTATGCATCGTTAATCGCCTGGAAAGAGATGTTGTTGTCTTGCCTATATACTGAGTTCTTTGAGGCTTACAGTCCCCAAGTGGGCATTTGAAGGCATAGACGACATTGGTCTCTTTCAAAGCGTTCTGCTTTGTGTCTGGAGAGTTTCTCATGAGTAGGTTGGCAGTTTTCTTGGTTTTATAGTAAATCGTCAATTGTATCTTCTGATTTTTGTCTGTAGGGATAACGTTTCTATTAACAATATCTTTCAGGACCCTTTCCTCCGTTTTATGAGCTGTGGAAAAGAAGTTCCTGTAAAATAGTCTAATAGGGGGTACAGGTGTTGTGTTAGTTGTCTCTTCAGAGGTTGCATGGTGTTTCACCTTCCTTCTTATGATGTCTTCAACGAAACCATTGGAGAAGCCGTTGTTGACTAGGACCTGCCTTACCCTACAGAGTTCTTCATCGACTTGCTTCCATCCTGAGCTGTGGCTGAGAGCACGGTCGACATAAGCGTTAACAACACTCCTCTTGTACCTGTCTGGGCAGTCACTGTTGGCATTGAGGCACATTCCTATGTTTGTTTTCTTAGTGTAGACTGCAGTGTGGAAACCTCCGCTCCTTTCCATGACTGTTACATCTAGAAAGGGTAGTTTCCCATCCTTCTCCATCTCGTAAGTGAAACGCAACACGGAATTCTGCTCAAATGCCTCCTTCAGCTCCTGCAGATGTCTGACATCAGGTACCTGTGTAAAAATGTCGTCAACATACCTGCAGTATATGGCCGGTTTCAAGTTCATATCGACTAAGACCTTTTGTTCGATGGTACCCATGTAGAAGTTCGCAAACAGGACACCTAGGGGAGAACCCATGGCGACCCCATCTACTTGCTTATACATGTGCCCATCCGGGCTCAAGAAGGGTGCCTCTTTAGTACAAGCTTGGAGTAGTTTCCTTAGAATGCTTTCTGGTATGTCAAGAGTACAAGCTGGATGACGATACACTCTGTCCGCTATCATCCCGATTGTTTCATCCACAGGTACGTTGGTAAACAGTGATTCTACGTCCAACGAGGCTCTTATCCCTGTGGCCCGTGTTCCCCGCAGTAAGTCAACAAATTCCTTTGGAGACTTCAGGCTGAAGGCGCAAGGGACATAAGGAGTCAGCAAGCCGTTGAGTCGCTTCGCCAGTCTGTACGTAGGTGTGGGTATCTGGCTGATGATTGGCCGAAGTGGGGTTTCCAGGCTTGTGTGTCTTGACATTTCCGTATGCGTATCCAGGTTTGTATTCTCCAATAATCTTTGGCAGGTGGAGTCCGGATTTCTTGGCGTTCACAGTTTCGATCAATTTGTTGACCTTTGCTTTCAATTCGGCTGTAGTGTCCTTCATTACTCTTTTGAATTTAGTTTGATCAGAGAGCACGAGGTTCATTTTCGCCAGATATTCATCTTTTTTAAGAATGACGTATATTGGCGACTTGTCACCTCTCCTGACGACTATCTCCTTGTTCTCACGAAGGCTCTTAGCTGCCGCTTTGAGCTCAGGGGACAGTATGGTGCTTCTGTAGTTGCCTCGATTCTTTCCTCCTTCTGCGATAAGTTCTGCTTGTAAAGTGTCCTTGGTGGTGACCTTTTTTTGTGTCTCGAGGTCGAATCTGTAGTCCAACAGGATTTCCAACTCCACTTTCCGGGCCATCTCACTTGGTCTGGACATAACGTGGCAGTTTATACCCAGATTTAGGAGAGTGGCTTGGTCCTCAGTGAGGCTGATTCCTGCAAGGTTCAGGAAGCCGTCTCTCGGTCGTGGATTTGCCATAGGTCCTCCATATAATGTTGTTAGTTTCTTGATTATCCTGGTTTCGGTGCTGCGGTGATGTCGATCTGTGAGGATGTCGAGGTGTTGCTCGATGCGGGTACGGAGACTTTCGTCGATGTTGCTGTTTCTCCATTGGTTTGTAGCATGATGTAGTTGCGTTTTGTTGTCTTTGATTTCATTTTCTGCCTTGTGTATCTGATTACGAATCAGATCTCAGCGATATTTTATCGTGAAGGCTTGATTCCTTGCTGCTGGGTCATGCGCTTTATTATTAGTATATTTTGGTAGCAGTCTTTCCTGTGCACATATATTATTAAATATGACCGAAAAAGAAAGAATAATAATTCTAACACGAATTTTCTCTATATTTCTTATGTTCCTTGTGTTCTAGCTTGTGTTGAACGTTTGTTTTCACCTCATCCAAAACTATTGTAACATATCACCTCACTGAAATGCAAGTATAAAATGAAAGCTGTTTAAACTCTGTTTAGTGTTAGTTGTGTGTGTGTAACCTAAAGTCTTTGAAAATGTAATAAGTTATTACGAAACGCGTTCTAGCGTCGCGTCAGACTAAAAATTAAAATGAATTTTGAAGAACTTATTTTTCAATTACCACCGACAGTGAAAAGAATTTATATATTTACGTTAATTTATATATTTCGATAGCAATTAGTATGATGTTAAGTGGACTGTATTTATGCAATAATCTCACAAATCGATCCTACACATTAGGGAAGGTTTATATTGAATTTATATATATGCAGCCCATCAAATTACAGTATTAACTACACATATTAGTATACATTGAGGAGGTTCCTTATCTTATTATACAGCTGCCTTAGTCCACCAGGTATAACTAGGATGTAGACACCAAATTATCCTCTTTGAGGCAGCTTCCATCACCCAGTAACTGATATACCAAGCTTGCTTCCTCTTCTTGTACCTGTCAAAGGCGCTAGCTATAAAGCCAGAATCCTAATATATGACAGGTATATCAGAGAAAACACTGTATAATGATTCAAATAAAGACCAAGGCCTAATTACCTTTAGAATGAGGCGAGTTTGCATTCTAACTGATACGCCCAATATCTACCAACATTAATGGCCAAAAATGATTAGATAAACGGGTTTCGGTAGAACACTTAGCTTGTTTATTGTTAATTGCGTGTTGATAATGGAAGACGTTTGGTTTCCATAACACTTCGTCCAAGAGATATGATAGGAGCTGAATTTGCTTCCTGCACCTCTGTGGTCTTAATAACAATGGCTGACCACTCCCACTACTGACGCTACTGGCCTACTTTGTCCAGATATCAGTAACTGATAGAAGGGTCACATTTACTTTATTTTAAAACTGATAATTAAATTAATTAAAATCAGATGTTTTATGATAATAAAAGTCCAAAGACTAATGTATTTAAGAATAATTCCTAACAATAGTTGGTGAATTTATAATAGTATGTGGCAATGATATCCCATTTTCTATAGACGGAAACTCCACTACAAGCTACATTTTCTATGGCTAACTTGTATACAATGCAGCAATATTATCTGCAAATTGCATTGATATTAGTAAATGGTGTCGGATTTTCCGACATAATTCCCCAGGGGGCTGCTCACGGGTCAAAGTCCTATTTAGAACAGACGAATTCCGATACTCCTCCTTCGAATTATTAGATTAATTTGATATTAGTAGTTAGTAATCACACATTTGTGCGTCTGTTTGTACAGGACAGATGTCCCGTACTCGAGTTGCAGGGGTTAGAAGTCTAATGCGATTTCATTTCCCTGTTAACTCTTGAAAGGCTAAAATTCAAGCCTAAATACATATTATTTAACCCAGAATACTGAATGTGATCAAGTACTACAGTCAAGTATGATTCAGGGACTGCAGTGAGATCAGCGTCATTAGATATAACTTGAAGCTTGTTCAGGTAACTGGTCACTGATGTGTAAACACTGAGGCCCATGGAATTCATCTTGATTAAATTATAAATGTATCAAAATCAGTCGTCAGATTTATTGGGGTTTAATTTAGTTAATTGATTCAGAGGATTGAATAGCCCATCATAAAGTCAGTATGGTTCTGAGACTGCAGTGGGTTCAGTGACATTGGTCGCAGTGACTTGTAGCTGTTTAGGCTACTGTTCACTGATTTGCCACTGAGGGCCTCATGAACTCATCTTCAGCTTTAAATGATGATATTAACATCAACCTCTGTTGCTATAGTCAGCTGTAATCTCCTTAGTATAATGCTACTGGAGAAATATATTATCAGCTGACAAATTTAGATTTCTATTGGTATTGTTTATCTGCAGACATAGGTCTCCTCAGGCTTGATACTGGGCCTGAGAGTAATTTGTCTCCTGCAGAATTTAGCATGGTTATGCTCTGATATTTAGTAGGGCTACCAATGAATCGATGGTAGTAGTCTGTCCCTACAAGGAGATCGAAGTTGGTGAGGTGATCAGACTTAATATTATCTGCCAATTCTATTTCTCAGGAATTTGGCTGTTGCTCTCAGACCTTGAACTTGTAGGTCTACTGGTATTTTGTCCACCACAATGGCTTGTACTTGACAGACGTACCTGCCTAAACGTACTGATGGTCGTACCACCTGGTAGACTTGAGGTCCTGCATCTGTTATAAACCCTGAGATGTTGAATGTCGTCTGGGTTACAGGCTTTAATTGTAGTTCATCTGCCAACCTTTTAGTGACATATGTTCTCTGGGACCCTTGGTCAAACAACCCACGGGTATGGACCTTGGCCCTCTTATTCTGGATGGTAATTTGGGCAGTAGGCAAAGTCGTATTACCTTTAGACTTTGCTGATTGGACACTCGTTGTTTGTTGCAACTTGCAGTACTGTACTGTGGTGGGAATGCTATCTTCCACCTTGGGTCTTGAATACGTTAATTTCGTATATTTGCACAGTGCTGCATGGTGCCTACCTCTCTACACCTGTTGCAGGTGTTGAATTGGGTATCGCAATAGTCTATGTTGTGTGACTTGAGACACCTTGAACATCTCCCTAATTCCTAGAGTCGCTTAATACGAGTGTCTCAGGTTGGATAATTAGCACAACGGTATGTTGAATGTTTCTTTTTGCAGAACATACATGTCCCCAAGCCTACTGCACGTTTGGAAGTTACCGGTTTGGGTGAACTAGTAACAGTAGGCTTGGAGTATTCTGCTGCATTGTCAAATTTTCTGCAACTTGATGTGAGTGTAATTGACTGATGTTTATTTGGGGTAGTTGTTTTACCCTTTAATTGACTATTATTTTCTATTTCTGAAGGCTTGCATGAGGCTTTAACTTCCTCATTTGCTCGTCGTTTGTTTATCATGGAATGTAAACCTTCAGTGATGTCCTGTACTGTCAGGATGGTGTTATGTTCTTGTGCGTATAATTCATCTAGTATATCACTGGACAATTATCGTTGAAGGACTACTTTGGTCATCCATTCACTAGTAGTTATATCAACCTAAAGACTGAATGTTCTTAGTAGTGACTCAAACTCCATGCTGAAGGATTGTAATCAGTCAGCAGTCTGATCAGGTTGAGGTAAATCCAGCAATTGTAGTACTAGATGTATGACAGTTTTCTCATTGCCAGCATTATTCCTAGGATGATGGTCTGGGAAGTTAGTGCTGTCGCTATTTTTATTTACATTTTCTACTACTGGTTTACCTTCACCTCTAATTTCAGTTTGGAGGCATGTTAGCTTAGTAGCCTCAGGTATTGGGTTTTCAGAATCCACAGAGACTGTGGATAAATTGTCCGAGAACTGCTTAATTTCTGGTGGTATAATATTGGGTGAAGCTGTAGTGGGTGAAGCTTTATCCTTGTTAATTAAAGGATCTAATCTGGCTTGACATTTATTCTCAAAAAGATCCAGATTATCCATAACATAATCTACTATATTTGATGTACTGGCTATTTGTTCTGATTCAATTATCCTGTGTAAGTGTTCCAACCTGGCTTGAGTTTCTTCTTCATATTGTGCTAGGTCAGACAGGAATGGTTCCACATCTTCAACTACTATGCCGTCGTCGTGGACTTGATTTTGGTAAGATTTCCTATTTGCTTTCAATATATGCAATTTGGTTTTAATCTGTAATAGTGGTATTTTCAACCGATGATAATTAATTACAGATTCATATAACAACTTTTCATATTGGTCGAGATCTCTTGTCAGTTGACGTTTACTTGCTACTAAAGCACGCTTTGCTTTCTGTGGATTAGTCATGGTGGCTTGTTAATTGGATAGTACTAGCTCATAAATTGTGAGCAAGTACTGATGGTAGCCTAGGGTAAAATTCTGTAATCACTAGGCTATAATCCTACCTCTATTAGCGGTTAGCACTTAAATTTAATACACATTATATATATATAATCATACACACTAATGATTTGAGTGATACACCAGTGTCACTGGAAGTACCTTTAGGTTAGCTCCTCAAAATCACCCTAGGATGGTATAGACACTAATTAATCACTCAAAGGTGTAACGATTATAAGTAAATTATTATATAAACCCAACTCAACTCGGTTTGAAAAAATTACACCCAAAATAGGGGCTGCACCATTCATTAATGGTGCTAGGTTGTTTAATATAGTACAACTAGACTATGGTAATAATGTGACTTGGATGAACAATAAATAGTTCAACTAGTCAATGGTAATAGGGGACTAGGTTATCTACAAACACTAGTCAATGTATATTCTACCCTTTTGTGGGTTGGCAATTAGTAAATATTATATTGAGAACACTAGTGCAATATATATTAAATAATTCTCTATTTTGGAGAAATAATACACACAATTATTGATAATAGCCTCTTTATCTGCCTCTAGAAACTTCTAATATTATCTAGAAGTATTAAATATTATTAGTGACCTCGCGAAATTAACTCCACAAAATTCGTGGATAATCTCTCGCGAAATTAACACCACGAAATCAGTGAACAATCTCGTGAGGACACAGCCACTAATTTGGCTGGCTTCAATATTAGCGCTGTCATCTCACAGAATAACACTCCACCAAATCGGAGGATGACCATGAAACCGCTGAATCAGGCTGAACTGAGCTGTGGGGGTTCCTGAGCTTGCTCGAGGCAACGCTGCCGTCTATGACTGGCTCTGTATTGTATAAATTACACTGCACTAGTATATTTAATGAATCCACTGGTTAACTGGTTCATCCGGTACTAAGATGACCAAATAATGTGGGTTCAAAGGACCAAATAATCCAGTTTTGAAGAACCAAATAATGTGGGGACCGACCTGTGAGATTTATATTTATTTATTTGTATGAATTTATATATAATTTATATATTTACGTTAATTTATATATTTCGATAGCAATTTGTATGATGTTAAGTGGACTGTATTTATGCAATAATCTCACAAATCAATCCTTACACATTAGGGAAGGTTTATATTGAATTTATATATATGCAGTCAATCAAATTACAGTATTAACTACACATATTAGTATACATTGAGAAGGTTCCTTATCTTATTATACAGCAGCCTTAGTCCACCAGGTATAACTAGGATGTAGACACCAAATTATCCTCCTTGAGGCAGCTTCCATCACCCAGTAACTGATATACCAAGCTTGCTTCCTCTTCTTGTACCTGTCAAAGGCGCTAGCTATAAAGCCAGAATCCTAATATATGACAGGTATATCAGAGAAAACACTTTATAATGATTCACATAAAGACCAAGGCTTAATTACCTTTAGTATGAGGCGAGTTCGCATTCTAACCGGTACGCCCAATATCTACCAACATTAATGGCCAAAAATGATTAGATAAACGGGTTTCGGTAGAACACTTAGCTTGTTTATTGTTGACTGCGTGTTGATAATGGAAGACCTTTGGTTTCCATAACACTTCGTCCAAGAGAAATGATAGAAGCCGAATTTGCTCCCTGTGCCTTTGTGGTCTTAATAACAATGGCTGACCACTCCCACTACTTACGCTACTGGCCTACTTTGTCCAGATATCAGTAACTGATAGAAGGGTCACATTTACTTTATTTTAATACTGATAATTAAATTAATTAAAATGAGATGTTTTATGATGGTAAAAATCCAAAGACTAATGTATTTAATAATAATTCCCAACAACAGATGGTGAATTGATAATAGTATGTGGCAATGATATCCCATTTTCTATAGACAGAAACTCCACTACAAGCTACATTTTTTATGGATAACTTGTATACAACACAGCTATATTATCTGCAAATTGCATTAATATTAGTAAATGGTGTCAGATTTTCCGACACTCCAACTATTTGCAGAGTTTCCTGCTTTAACTGCAGCTTCGGTTTCTTGTCCCTGCTGGTCTACTGATCCATCTGTGAAGTAAGTGAAGCTGTCGGATGCCATGTTTGCATCTATATGCATCTGTGCAATGTTACGTAGCAGATGAGGATTTGTCTGGTTCTTTTTTCCTTCAATAACCATAATCTTAAAGTCTGCTGGCGGAGATTCCCAAGGGGCTTGCATAACAAAGTCTGCATGTATTTCGTCGACACCCTTCTCAGTGACTGTGTTTGTTATATCGAATGTATTGATGGTCTTTATCGCACAATGGGTCCACCTGTTGCTTGTGGAGGCTCTTCTGTCCAGAGTTAGTGCTCCAGTGATTATATCTTTAAGTGAACTGATTCTAGGTCTAGTCAATATCTTGGTCAGCATGCACGCAGCAATCCCTTTTACCCTTATTTCAATCGACGTTATCTTGGTTTCTAATCTTAGGTTCAGTATTTTAGTCCATCTGGGAGCTTCTGTTATGATTCGCAATGCATCGTTTTGAATAACCTCAACGTTTGCCCACTGACCCGGAAAAAGAGTGAGTAAGGCAGGCACTGCATAATCAACTAGGGAACGAACGGCGTGTATGTAAAACATTCTTAACACTTTGTGTCCTGCTCCTAGACAGGGCCCTGTGATTGCTCTCATTATATTTAGTCGTGATTTTGCTTTCTTCTTTAGATATTGAATTTGCTTGTTGAATGTCATTTTAAAATCTATCCACACTCCGAGATATTGATTTTGTGTAACCCACTGAAGGTTAATGTCCTGAATGCGTAGGTGCCTGTCTGGAGTGTTGCCACCTAGTCTCATTGCCTTAGACTTCCGTGCAGATATTTTTAGCCCTAAAATGCTGCATTCAGATGTTACTATATCTAATGCACCTTGTACTTTATTTAGAAGTGAAGGACCTGTAATGACTAATGCTATATCATCAGCATAGCTTAGCAATTTAACCCCTTCTGTAAATGTCATGATAACAAGGTTTTCCATACGGATGGTAAAAAGACTAGGACTGAGGACTCCTCCTTGTGAAGTCCCATTCTCATGCAAGTGGTAGTCCGACACATGTCCTTGCAACTTTACTCTGGCATACCTGTGACTTAAGTAATCTTGAATCCATGCTAGCATATTTCCCATCACACCTTTTTAAATAAGGTGTGTAAAATTGCTTGCGGACTTGCAAGTTTGAATGCTTTTTCTAGATCAAGGAAGATCACTATAGCTGGACCTGAGTTAACTGTTCCTAGTAATGTTGCTATGCAGTTGGCAGTACCTACGCCTCTAGTGAAGCCAAATATGTGTTTATGAAGGTCTCCTGTCTTCCACAGTAGCCTATTTAAGACCATCCGCTCTGCAGTTTTACTAATGCATGATGTTAATGAAATGGGTCTGTAATTGCCAGGTTCTTTCGGCTTAGGAATCGGTATGATGTCTGCTTTCTTCCAAGAGGTCGGTAGTTTGCCTTGCTGCCAAGATGCATTGATGACGTCCAATATTCCTTGTTCTCCAGCAGGACCTGCATGTGCGATCATTGAGTATGTAATGTTATCAGCACCTGGTGCAGTGTCCTTACCAACTTTTTTGGTTCTGATTAGTTCTTGTTTGGTGATGGGACAGTTACATTCGTCATTTATAGCTATGCTGTCATGAATGACTGTCAACCTCTCTTGTTTTAATTATTCTTGCTGCCTTCGGACCATTGCAGGAATCTGATATGAAGCTGTGTTTCTGCAAATTGGAGAGCAAGTTTCTCAGCCTCCTGCAATGGTTGAATACATGCCTGTGGTAGGGCTGGTCGACCTGATATAGTTTTAATATGACCCCATATCTTGCCAAGACTACTATGTTCATTTAGAGTTTGTCACCACTCAAACCATCTTGCCTCCTTTACTTCTCTAGAAACTCGTCTTGCTTCAGATATCACCGCTCTTAGCAGAGTTCTTCCTTCTGGTGTGGGGTTTCTCTTTAGATGTTTTCTGAAGATGTTGACTCTGTGGTTCTTGTGGTGTCTGTGTATAGCTGAGATAGTCTTGGTTGTAAGGTTGATGTAAAGTCATCCTGGTTACTGACTTTAATACTACTGAGATTACATTAGAGTAGCTCCCAAGCTTGGCAGGCGTCCTGTGCTTTTGTTTACCTTCTCTAGTGGCGTCCAGCCGCCGCACATAGAAAACGGATGGTACCATTTTCTGTGAACATGACATCCCTCCTTTTCTTTAAAAAGAATGAATACAGGATGTCTACCATGCTTGTAGCACAAAGCAAAGTTATTGACACAAAGTAAGTTATTAACATATCAAGAGATATTGCATACATTTAACATTAATTAAACACACAAAGAATTTAAACAATCTTTACCACAAAGGATTTCAATGTTAAAATACATATGCAATGTTAAACAAACATGAAAGAAACTGTAATACAAAGTTACAAAATATTGAATGAGAGATCTGCATTATTCAAACAATATTAAATTTAGTTCAGCATAACAAGTAAATACTTTGCATTACATAGGAACACAATTAATCATCATATCGTGTAGGGCGTTTAACATGTCGTTTTGGACGAGAGTCCTTAAATACAAAAATATCCCTCGATGAATTGTTTATCGAGTTATAACTCATTTTTTCTTTTTCTTTTGCACGACTTTGCACTTCATCATTTTCTACACTATTTGGAATCACTTTGAAATAAGCCATATTACGTGTTATACTATGATCTCTATTACTCGCTGTTACCATAGTTCCTTTTACACTAATCACTTTATATGGTTTTGTATCATACGGCATATCTAACTTTCCCTCTTTTTTCTTTTTAACGAGAACAGTATCTCCAACCTTTATGAATTGTTCCTTTGCACGTTGATCATGAGCAATTTTCATTTTGCCCTTGGCTAGTGCATCCTTCTGAGCGAGACGTTTATCCGTTACCTTGGCTGGCATGACAGGTAGTGCGATTCTCATAGGACGTCCAAATAAAAGTTCGCCAGGCGACTTGCCCAGTGTTCCATGCGGTGTTGCACGGTAGTTCCTGAGAAAAGCATACATAGCTTGTTTCCAGGATCGTCCTTCGGCATGAGCACAGCGTACAGCTTTCATGAGAGGTTGCATGAATCTCTCGACTTCTCCATTTGCTTGTGGATGTAGTGGCATCACACGGCGGTGTTTGAATCCAATATGCTCAGCAAAGTTGACAAAGTCTTGTCCATTAATGGCGGTCCATTGTCCGTCTTGACAACTTCAGGAATGCCAAAGTTTGAAAAGATCTTGTCGAGTTTCGGGATGACAGCCTTTGCAGATGTGGAAGTGATGATTTCTACTTCTGGATAACGTGAGTGATCATCAATGACTACCATCAAGTACTCTCCAGTTGGTAGCGGTCCACAGAAATCCATCGATACTTCCATCCATGGTGCAGCAGGTAGTGGTGAAGGTTGTAGAGGTGTTGGTCTTGAAGTATCCACTGCAGCTTGGCAAGGGACACAGGCATCATGCATGTCCTTAGCTTGACGATCAATGCCAGGAAACCACACCTTTTCTCGTAGCAGCTGTTTGGTCCTTACAAGACCTTGGTGTCCTTGATGTGCAAGCTTCAGAGCACGTTGCTGGAGAACAGCTGGAATGACGATACGAGTACCTCGCAGCACGGTGTCGCGTTGTTGCGTAACACTTAATTCTGTCTGGATGCGTTCAAGTGCTTTGAATGCATCTTGGTCAACTCCTGAGGGTGGGATGCGTGGAAACTTTTTCTTAGTCAATGCATCCACTGTTGCTTGCAGAGTTGGGTCCTCTAGGGTTGCAGTACGGATTTCATCAAGAGTGAGAGCCTTAGGGACTGCATCACAGGTTACAGAGTGTACATATTCCTCGGCAACTTGCTGATGCTTGGTGATGGTGAAACTGTTGGCAGGATGTCGACTGATGTAATCAGCGGGATTGCCTGCACCTGGCTTGTATTTCACCGTAAAGTTGTATGGTTGCAGACGAAGAGCCCATCTCTCAATGCGAGCTGGTGGTTTGGACTTTGGATTATTGAAGATGGTCTCCAACGGTTTGTGGTCAGTGACTATCGTGGTAAAGGGTGCACCAAGCAGATACACATTGAAGTGTTCACAGCCCCATACAAGAGCAAGAGCTTCCTTCTCTGTCTGACTGTATCGTTGCTCAACATCTGTGAGAGAACGGCTGGCATAGGCAATTACTACTCTTGAATCTGGTTGACCAGGTTTGTGTTGGGCTAACACAGCACCTAAACCAACAGGACTAGCATCCACCGTTAACTCAGTGTCCATTGATGGATCAAAGTATGCAGCAGTCGCATTTTCTACTAGTGCATCTTTCACAGCATCAAATGCATTTTGCTCGACATCGCTCCAGTACCATGATGCATTTTTCTTCAGGAGCTCACGTAGAGGCTTCGTAATGGTAGCAAAATCTGGAATGAAGCGAGAACAGTAGTTTGCCATTCCCAGAAAACTATGTACTTCAGTGGATGTTGAAGGAGGTGCAGCATTCTTGATATCTGCAACTTTCTTAGGATCTGGAGACAGACCTTTGTCACTAAGTACATGTCCAAAGAATTCAATTTTATGTTGATTGAACTCACACTTTGCTCGGCTTAGCGTCAAATTCTTTTCTCGTAAGCGTTGCAATGTTGCACGAAGAGCTTTGTCGTGTTCAGCTTGGGTACGGCCATAAACAATGATGTCATCAGACATGTTGTCAGCATTAGGTATATCTTGCAATACCTGGCTGATGATGTGCTGGAATACTTCAGCAGCACTGTTAATACCAAAACTCAGGCGCTTGTACCTATACAGACCTCGATGTGTCGTAAACGTTGTGATGAATCGACTCTCATCATCAAGTTCAAGCTGATGATAGCCCTTGTTTAAATCTAACTTGCTGAATACAGTTGCACCATTCAAGCGGTAAATCATATCATCTACAGTGGGTGTAGGATGGCGTTCACGCATTATTGCCTTGTTGGGAACACGCATGTCTACACAAATGCGTATCTCATCTGGATTCTTCGGCTTTGGTGGAGTGACAATTGGGCTTACCCATGGTGTTGGGCCTGTTACCGGTTCAATGATATCTAGTTCTATCAGCCTATCCAGTTCGGCATCGACTTTCTTGCGAGTATGGAATGGTTGTCGGCGATGTGGTTGGGCAACTGGAATTACATCTGGGTTGATATGCAGATGTACCTTGCTATCAGTATAACAACCTATGGATTTAAACCGATCAGAAAATTCAGCAACAATAGCATCAACATTGTTTGCAGATTCCACTGCTACAGCATTAGAAAGCTGAAGTAGCCCCAATTTGGTTGAAGTCTTGTAACTGAGTAAAGACTCCTTTGCATTCCTAACAACATGGAATGTAGTAATGAGCATTGCATTCTTTGACTTAATCTCTGCAGTGAAAGTTCCAATCACTGGTAAGGCTACCTTTGAAGCATAGGCAGTGGCTTTGCCATTATAGTTTTCAAGCTTTGGGAATTGTTTTTTAAATTTTTCATAGTGGCACTCAGCAATGGTGTCAATGTTTGATCCAGTGTCAATGAGAATTTTGAGACAAATGCCAGCAATGTATACTATAGTCTCTGGGTTGTTTGGAAGATCATTCCATTTTGTGATTGATTGTACTCCATAAATATAATCACATTCACTGTCATCTGAGACTGGTTGTAATGAAATGTTGTCTTGTATATTATTAACATTCTTGATTTGAGGTGCAATATTGTGTTTGCCACCTCGACTCCTATGACTTGATCCTCGTACATTGCTTTTATTTATTGATTGTGGTTTCTTTAGTGCGGAACGACACATAGCACCAAAATGATTTAGTTTTCTACACTCATAGCACTTCTTACCTTGTGCAGGACAAACATTATCTTGGTGTGGGTAGTCTCCTCCACAATTGTAACATTTATTATTGACAACCTCTGATGTGAGTCGTTGTGACTGCTTGAGTCTTGTTCCATGACTCCAGTTGTGATGTGGTTCTCGGCTCAATTTAATGTTAGGTTTGGCATGATATCTTCTATGATCATGGTGTACTCCCTGAACCTTACATACTTCATGACTGTTAGTAACAGTGGCAGAACCGTTGTTGGCACTGCACTCCATGGCACGAGCATCACGTGCAGCATCTTCCATTCGACGAGCCATATCCAGTATCTTGTTAAGAGAACTTTCATCATCAACAAGTTCTAGAGCTCTTCGACGAAGACGTGTAGATGTGCATGTTTCAATTATTTGCTGTTTGATTTCTTTGTCAACATCAGCAAACTCACAATGGGCTGCTAAACCCTGCAGACGTGTATGGTATTGATCAACAGTTTCATTAGAGAGTTGTTTTGCTCTCCTGAAATGCATAATTTCCATAGCAGTATTTTGCCTTGGTTTGAAATGCTCAGTTAATTTGGCCTTGGCAGTGTCATAATCTTTGGCACCACCAGTATCTTTCAGTGTATCAAAGATGTCACAAACTCTATCACCTGCATAGTGAAGCAGAAAGGCACGCTTTCTTTCAGCACTTTTGATGTCAGAAACTATCAACAAATTTTCAAACCTTTTAAGCCATTTGACCCACCTCTGTGACAGGTTTGTCTGGTCACAGTCAGGATCAAATGCAGGAAACTGAGGTATATTTGCCATTTTTACTGAATAAATTTAAACTTATCACTTAAAATGTTCCTCAGAATATATAACACTTACTGCACTGTATATGTTATTTAAGAATTCACTGTAATTACTTTAATTTTGCAAAGCACACAAGCATTTTAATGCAAAAGTTCACAACAGTGCACAACACAGCAGCAACTGACTTCTTACCTAGCCCTTGTGTACATGTGTTGTTCCTACTCACAGCAACACAGCAGTTGTTAGCAGTTGGTACAGCAATTGGCAGCAGTTGGCAGCAGTGGCAGCAGTAGGCAGCAGTTGGTCAGCAGTAGGCAGCAGTAGGCAGCAGTAGGCAGCAGTTGGTTCACAGCGTGAAGAATTTTGTAGCACGGAGCGTCGTTTCGTAACCAAAACATCGGGTTTTGTACACTGCATCAAAGCGTCGTTTCGTACACAGCGTCGGCAGATTCCTCTCTCACAGCAACACTCAGCACAGCTTGGGTAGCACACAGCATTGGCCAGCACACAGCAACGGCCAGCACACAGCAACGATCAGCACACAGCAACAGTCAGCACACAGCATGGGGTTGCATACAGCATCGGGTATGGTGCTCACAGACAGCTTCTCCTTCCTCTGGGCGAGACAGCATGCTCCTTCCTTGTGTTTTGTTGAACAAAATACCTGCGTTCCCAGTTCATCCTCGTCGCCAGTGTGGTGTCTGTGTATAGCTGAGATAGTCTTGGTAGTAAGGTTGATGTAAAGTCATTCCTGGTTACTGACTTTAATACTAAAAACGATTACATGATAGAGTAGCTCCCAAGCTTGGCAGGCGTCCTGTGCTTTGTTTACCTTCTCTAGTGGCGTCCAGCCGCCGCACATAGAAAACGGATGGTACCATTTTCTGTGAACATGACA